>JBBPNU010000187.1:0-24033 GCA_038091055.1 Leccinum angustisporum
CAGCCCAGAGCGATATCGAGCATCACGCTTCGTTCATGATTGATGAGATGGGTCTCGATGAGACCATTCGTTTCTACGATGCACACTCTGGCATTGGGGATTCGTACACGGCCATCGGTAGATTCATCAACACTGCGTCCCGTCTCACCATCACCCCTCCAGTCAACAGACAAGATCCGGTAGGTTGTCCGATTTCATCATTACGTCCCGCGCCTCATTATTGACGTTTAGAAGCATGCATGCGATTCATCAAAGCCATCGTCGCCTTAAGACTTACCCTCTATAGATATCGGGTACGAGTCGGTATCTCACCATTCATTTCAATTGTTATCATTCGGGGCTTACTAGTAAATTTTAGCCGGGAATAGGAAGCAGTCGTTCCGCCGAATTTGTATTCGTACTGCCGCCACTTTACAGAGTAAAAACCGATAGACAATAATGGGACACTTTTTATATACTTATTTAAGCGCAGAGTACTGTTTTATTATATTGTTTTCACAGAAGCATTATCATAAGAGCCCAAATAAGTTTGCCTTGGCAACGGCGGCGTGAACACTAAATCGCTCTCTTCCACGACCTCGCAGTTAAAGGTGTACCAACCGTACGCGTCGCACGTCGTTGACAATGACGGGAGGGACAAGCGTCTTGATCCCCTCCTCCGTCGGGCGCATGACCAATGCCGTTATGAACCGCGGGGAAGATCTACTAACGCAAATACCACCAGTGCTCCATCATCGCGTGAAACAAGCTCGAGCGATAGTAGTAACCTGGGTTCACCGTGCACGCGGGATGAACATGACCTGGAAAACTGCGTGGCAAGGATAGTAAGAGGAGACTTCCGAGTCGCCGCCCACCTCACTTCCACCTCCTTCCGCACTGCCCCGTCTTGTGAAAGCCCATCTCCCAGTTGACTTCCGAGTCTCTCAAGGAGTTTCTGATAGTTAGTCATATGACCTTTTTCCGTCATTACGGCGCTCTCGCCATCGGTGCGAATTTGGAAGTGATATGTACTACGGGGTCGTAGCGAAAACGATGCGACGATGCGCGTGTTGCATTGCATACTACTTGAAAGGGCCAAAATATCGCTGTCATAAATTTGTTTGAACATGGCATTGTCTTGAATGTCTTCGCGTCGGATACCAACTTCAAGTTGAATCCCGCCCCCGTCGCCCCGCCCCTCCACATACTCGCGACGGGCGCTGTCTTCCTCACTCACTTCTCATACACTGACATTCACTCCCAGGCACTGTATCTCGCGCACAGTCTGTACTCACTTCGCGCGGCGGTCATGTTCAACATGTCCTCGCACTCCTCGCTCAGCTCGCTGCAACACTGGCAGTCCCAGCAACAGGCAACGTCGAACTCAGTAGGCGTACGCACAAAATACTGCAAAATCTGGCCAAACCTCGGCATACCCACTGCATGGGTCTCCATGCCCGCGACACCGACGCACGCACCGTCATCAACCACAACCCCCTCCCAGAGGTCTCGCACGAAGACTTTATCGCCATCCTTGGACCCATCCCTGCTCCAGAAAATTACGTTGGATTTCACCTACCACAGCCTCCGTCCCCCTGTTTCCAAACACCCTCGCTCCACCGTCTGCACCGCGTCCGTCCACGTCGAACCGCCCCGCCACTGGCATATCGACGAACAGCGCGTCCCCACCTTCACCCCACTCTTACAGCATCCCCAGTCATGCCCGACTCGGAGTCTGCACTTCCTCGCACCCTTTGACTGGCTCCACTTTGAGGGTCGGAGCGTGCGCAACACCCTCGCCAACATCATCGGCGTAGACGGTCTCGCCCACGAACGAAAATGGCGCTCCCGACGCGTCATCTCTGTCGATCTCGGGCGTCGCGCTCGTGACGGCGTTCATGCGATCCGTCCCTTCTCTTACAATGTCCGTTCGCTGATTTAACAGGTCATGCTCGACAGCTCCTCCCACACGCAGACGTCATCTTCATCGCATCCACTACGTTTCCCTCCCTCGCTAGCCCAACTCAGCCGGTCAACTGCCTCTGCAACCTCGATCTCCCCCGGCGCTGCACCGACCTCCCGCGCAATGAACCTTTCCCTTGCGCGCCATGCACCACCGCATGCCCTGCTCGTCCTCAATGCCGGCCGCGATGGTGCCGCACTCCTCAGCCTCCCCACGAGTGAGTACTTCTAAAACTCCGGGTGGAGTCCACCCTCGAACGTCCACCACAGCCCATCGCGCTTCCGATCACGCGCACCGCGACTCTCAGACCTCGAACTCGCGGTCGATGCGCGCGGCAAGCGGTACGTATGAACGGACATGGTCGGGGGGGAGGGGGAGGGGGAGAGAGACGAGGACGAGCGACAGACGCCCCAGCCGCAATGGCTGGAGATGGAGACAGAGGTAGTGGTTGTGCTAGACGAGGAGGGTGCACATACTGCGTTTGTGGCGGGGATGATATGGCGGTTGAGTAGGCGATCCACCATACGCGCTTGGGCTTGGGGTGAACGGGGACAGCAAGGGTAAGGAGGGTTCTGCTGTCGATTTGGGCATTCGCTGGCGACTGGACGAGTGAGGTGCGTGTAATCTTCTCGAGACGGAGTATCTGCTGACACTCGGGCTAGATTCGCTACTGAGCTGGCGGGCAGGAAAGCACACGTCAGGGTCGACGACGCCAGTGTGGCCAGCGTAGCGTCGTCTGTAATTGAACGCGGCGAGTGGGATGGCGATGAAGAGGGTCGGATGGTTCGACTGACGGCGATGATCTTTGCAATGCATCTTTTCATACCCCCCACTCGAAAAGAGAATTGTTTGTAGTATATACCAGCAGTAGTCGTCGACGATACATTTCATTTCATTTCTACATATATCCACGGTGATAGTACACGAGATACGACACAGTTCACTCTTTCTTCTTCACGTCTTGCGTTTTCATACGCGAGCTCCGTACACGTCCTTTGGCTCGACGCCAGCCTGCAATGGCCCTTGCGAGCGTTGGCCGGGGCCCATCTAAATTCGCAAGATTAGCGAAAAGGTCGTAGTGCGGCAAGAGTACGTACGTTTAAAACCGGATGCTCTCGATCTGGATGAAACCCGTCGTGTCGGTCGGTTCGAACCCACCAAGTTCGTCCATGGACGACTGCTGTTCGTCGTACAGATCCTATCCACGCGTTAACGCTCCTTCGATGCCTAAAAAGACACTGGCTCTCACCTCGTCTGAGTATCGTCCCTCGACGATGACGTTGTGCTTGAGCAGCTTCAGACGGACTCGGACTACGCCGTTGACGGTCCTCTGACTCGCCGGAATGGCGCTCGTCAAGAACTCTCGTTCAGGCGTGAAAAAGTGTCCATTGTACAAGATGCAGCTGAACCCGATGGTGACGAACTTGTCGCGGAGCCCACGGACGTTGCAATCGAGAGTGAGGCTCGAGGTCGACCAACGTGCGCCGCATGGAGGATGCTCGCTCCGAGTCTCTGGGACTCGTAGGACCCGCGGGACTTGACACCGATGAAGCGGTTCTCGACAATGTTGATCCTGCCAATACCGTGTTTGCGCGCGAGGGCGTTGAGGGCGTTGAAAATATTGACGGCGTTCGTGTGTCTTGTTGGCGTCATGGATCCCTTCCCCCTTCCAGGGCGGCGCATATATCATAGTACGCACTTGTCGACACCATAATCCCCGAAGCAGTTCAAGTTGGCGAGAAAAAACACCCATAGTCACCGAACTCCCTTTTAGGCTCTCTCTTGACGTTGGGGATCCATGCACGATCTCTGTAGAGCCACACAAACAGTGACTCGACAGGACAAGCTGCGCGCGCGCGTCTCGCAAAAAAGACGGTCCCAACCCAAGACGCAATCGGCCGTGCCAGTGAGCAGCTCTTCCTTGACGCGCGTAACAAGCTCGGACGCAGTGGAGGCGAGGTACTTGTGCTTCCCTTTTCCTTTCTTGCGTGTCTGTAGACACGTCCAAACCAATGTCCTCATGGAGCGGGTACTCTGGCAGTAGCCAGAGGTTGTGTCAGAAGGGGTTATCGCCAATGGATGGAGGTGGTGGGGGTGTACAGTGTGTGATGTGACCCGCCTGAGCCACTCGGAGTTGACAATGCTTGTCCGATGAACATACAGTGGCCCATCCTGATCTTTCCCTCATGACCCAAACCTCTATCGACCCTCCTGAAAGCCAACGAGACGTGACCCCACCCGGTCCGCTACCTCAGGCGCAGGCGCAGGCGCAAGACTACGTGCCCCCGCAGGGTCCTCCGTTCCACTACACATACAACCAGAATCAACAAAGTCAGGACAGATCGGCGAACGTTCCTGACGCCAAGGGCCCAGCAGCCACTGGCACTTACGACGCACACGGGGCGCCCAGATTCGCTCCTTCTGCCTTCTCGCCGCCGCCGTCGTCGTCAACGATGACGAGCCAAGATGGCAACGACGATGGAAACGGCAGCGGTATAATGTCCCTTAGTTCCTTCTTTGGCAGCAAGGGTATACCCCGACAATGTGGCAACGCCCCGTGCCGCCTCAGCTGTCCTACTCGACCTTCCCACCCATATGTCTCTCTCAAACAGCAAGAATCTGACCAAGGGCGGTACCACCCCCAAGTACGCTCGATTTGCACCCTTTCGCGACGCGCAACGTGACCGAGGAGGACTGGAGACGGTGCATGCTGACCTTGTTTGGGCAATCGCCGCGCGGTGGATTGACAAGTTTGCGTCTCAATCAGGTTCCTCAAGTTGGAAGGCGTGGAAAGGGCGGAAAAACTGTCCACTGCACAGCGCATCAAATTACATATCATCCTTTTTGTCACAGGGATGAGTCTCGTCAGTGCGTCATCCCGCTTTATGAGGAGTGATCGTCAAGCACCTCGGATACCTTTTATTAACCAATTCAAAAATGCTATTTACCTACAGCCGGGTTCGTGACGTCTTATGTGATCGGTAAATGGATGGAGAAGAGGAACCGACGGACGGCGGGTGATTTGGTGGATAGCTGGAACTAGGTTCGTATTCGTCATCTATGCGGGTTTGTCGTGCTCTGGGTTCGCTGACGCACCGCCGACAGTACTTTTCCGGATTGAGGTGGATGGAGGTGGTGCTCTGTCAAGGGTTTGAGCGTCTGAGCGGTAAAACAGGCGTTGCACTCGTCGCGGATCCAAACCAACAACGGATGGCGGGGGAATTGCGTCGGCACTCATCATCATCCTCGTGTTCCTGGTCCTCCAACGATGAGGCACGCAAGTAAGAGCCAGGATCCCAAAAATGACAAGCTGGATCGCAAGGCTACGCAGCGGGAGAAACGGGAGGAGGAGCGGGAGAAACGGCAGAAGCAGGAGGAGAAGCGTGCAAGGAAGGCCAGTGGTGGGAACAAACAGCCGTACCAGCTCGTTGTCACTGCTATCTGAATGTGAGCAAAGCTGAAATTCGAGGAAGGTGGGTTGTATCTATACCATGCCAAATACCATGATTGAATCCATCTTATAGCTGCCAGTGATTAGTTCCCGAGCATCTTCCCTCTAGTGCTCCACTTTTCGATACTCATCTATTGCCCCTTCACTTTTCATCTTGATGCACTGTCGTCCCCGACCCAACCCTCTAGTACGACACCGATATGCAATACTTCTGGCACATGTGGATCGCAGCGACCTTGCGAGCACGATCGCACACTTGATCCGATGGCGCCCACGAGGTGGTGAGCGAAAACAACGTTTTTTTTGGCTGTGTAGCGTCCATTAACAACAAATATTCTTGGAAGTTGTATTGATCGGGGTGTGTTTGTGTTTGTAACACTCGGCAAATACCAATCCCGTCCCCTCGCCAACGTCGCCAAGTACGCCCACCAGGCCGACGCCGCATCAAAGTGCAGAAGGACTAGTAGCGGAGGTCCCACCGAGTTAGCACTCACCCACCCTCTTTCAAGTTCGTGTCATCTGGCTCCGTTTAACCATACCCACACAGGTAGTAACACGCCTTAGTACTAGTTTTGATTTCTGTTAGCTAATGCGGCCATTTCCACAGTAGTATTACTAGTATTCCCCTCGTGCTCATCCATTTGTCACACCGCCCACTGGCAGGGCCCCCATTTTTGTCCATGGCCCAGGGCAACGATCCATGTAATTTATTCTGCAAGCTAATCATCGAGCTCTCGCTCATTCGTGGTCTACGAATTCATACTTTATTTTTAATAGAATCTGGACTCTGATATTTGATATTGATTCGAATGGACTTTTCACACATTTTCGTCAGGTGAATAACCTCTCTCATGGGATTTTATTTCTTATCCATTGGTACCTCTAGTTCGGACAAAATTGTCAAGTAAAGCGCATATATTCTCCAGCATTTTGTTTGGCTGATAATTTAGTGCACGAATAATGCGCAACGAAATTGGCAAGAGTCGCTGGTTCGGCTTTGTCTCCTACCAAACACCCAATCAAGGTTAGCTCCAGAATATGTTGCGGCATCTGATTGCTCATTGTTACTTGCAGCGGCCGCGGAAATGCACGGGATGAACGGAGCGCTTTTGGTTTCAAACTGCTTGGTAGCTACTATAATGTAAGTAAATGTTCCGTTTGCTTCGGTATAGGCTTACAGGCTACAGGCTGCTCTCTCTGGTACTCTCAATATGCCCATGCACTGTGATGATCTCGCTACGCTCTCACCCGTTGTCAGAAAGCAGGTACTTACGGGAGAACTGAACAGACGTATCAAAGCAAGTGAGTGAGAATGTCACAACGAACGAACTTTATGCGTTGGTCGAGTTTCTCGTCAACCTGTCCCTGAGCGAAGTTGTGGCAGGCATTCAGGACCCTTCCAAGCTTGTAGATCAGGTTGCGACTGCGCTTGAAGCCGAAAACGCCATGTCCGGCGAAATATACATCCCCCGCCAACTCTGAGTCTCTCAAGACTCACCGTCTGCTGGACCCAGGCCAGTTGGACACAACGGCTTCGGCTCTGGAACGCCCTTCGACTCCTATTTCGATCTCTGCGTCCTTGTCTACACCACCACGAAATTCCTCACCTTCCGGTTCCGTCCCACCCACTTCAGAGAGAGATCGTATGGCCGTTGCTGTCACTAAGCCCGAGTCTTCTAGACAAAGCGAACTTATAGAATTGCTCATGAACTTGCCAAAGCGCGAAAGAGCCATGTGTCTTTTCAACGTACGTTGAGGTACTTAGGGCCAAGATCGCAGACGCGAAGATGGTCTTGAAGAGGGGGAAGAAGAGAAAAAGACCGAACCCTTCGCCAGAATACCTCACACATCAGGCAAAGAAGGTTTCAACGCCCACATTGTCATCACCGTGCGGACCGTCTGCAGCGTCATCACTGGTTCCTGCAACACTGAACTCGACGTCCTATACAATCGCTTCTTTAGCACGTCTGCCTGCTGCAGAGATAGTCAAGCTCGCGAATTCGTTGACGGACTGCTTGGTAAACCTATGCAGGTTCGTGATGCGACCTCCACTTTGACGGAATCCGAGATATTCAAAGATTCCGAGCCGCAACAAGTCATACGACATCAAAGGCGCAGTAAGTCATCCTGTCCCTTAGGAGCTTTCGTTGAAGGGATTGCTGACTATCGCTCTCCTACAGCCCAAACTGACAATTACATTGTTAGATCAGGGCGACCGCTTCTGTGCTCAAGGAGAAAGCTTTGATCCTGTAGGTATCCAAAGTGGCAAGTGAACACAAGCAGGTGTCGTTAATGTTTTTTTTTTTTTTTTTTTTTTTTTTTTTTTTTTTTTTTTTTTTTCACCGGAACATCATCGGATGCCGCGAAAGGTGTTCTGGTTAGCATTACCTCGTGGAATGCGGCAGATACTACAGCGAAACATCTAACTTGAAAAGAACGTTGATCTCGAGATTCTGTTTCCCTAATGTTCTTCTTGGATAGATAGGGCCCATCTATTCCCTCCTTTTTCTTTCCTGTGGACAGTACCCAATTCACTCTGCTGAGTACCCCCCATCCGATCACATTGCTCAGGCTACGACTGTCTGCTTGGATAACAACGTTGTTGACCTACATCTTCCGACTCTGACGTGACGACGACCGTCCTTACCCCCGGCACGTCTCCCCGTCCCTGTCCCCATCCCCGTTCAACTCCCACCCCACGCCGTCCTCTAGTCCCAGCGCGAACGACGATGACATCCATACCCCCCCGGCACCATCCTCGTCTCTTCCCGTCCCCGTTCTCCCCCCACCGTCCTCTCGTCCCAGCGCGACGATGACGACGTCTTTAACCCCCGGCACCATCCTCGTCTCCAACTCCCTGGTCTCTAACTCCCCTTCCCTGTCCCCATCCCCGTTTTCCGACGACGACGACGTCCTTACCCCCCGCCACCAACCTCGTCTCCAACTCCCCGTCCTCGTTCTCCTTGTTGTCGTTGCATATCCGGTCCGATTTGCAGCGCAAATGAGGCGGTGATCTGACGTCAGCGCACCAGACATTGAAGAGACACGCACCAGACACCCAAAAAGATGAGTTCAATCTACAAGATACCTCGCAGAAATAACATCCGTACATGAGATCGAGCCTAGATCATGTGTAGCAAACGGTGCAAAGATAGAGAGGAGCAGGTAGACGAGACACAGCCCTACACAAGACAATGATAATCGAGCCAGTTGATGAACGATTGCACCTCTCAGGGGGAATGTGTACATACCAAACAGGGCTATATGCACGGCGCATACACATGAGCCGCGTTCTGTACTAGGCAAAAGAAACAAAGACACACGAAAAGTATACGCTCCCGTCCTTATACATGATCTCGGCCATCCTAATCCACATCGTCATCAAGAACATCATGAGTTCGAACACGATCTAAAAGGGGACAGGAAGAGAAGGAGCGTAAAAGGATGTAGTGAGAACGAAAACGAGAATGACGTCAGTCCAAAGATTCGACCGACACAAGACTGATACGTACACCAGGAGACCACAGCAACACGAACTTCGGTTTGGACATCGGTATGCGGCAGATGCGGAGGAGCGGTCAAAGAATAACATCGCTAGGCATCGGAAGAACGATCAGAGAATGTTTAGGACCCACGACGACCGGTACGCGAACAGCATCTCGTATATAACATACTCCGTCAAGCTCAACGAGACGATTTGCGTGACGATATAGAACGTGAGCCTGGTGCTCAACATCAGTCGTGGGCTGCGATCCCAGAGTACCCATAGTCGGAGTAGTATCAAGACTATGGCGTGTGGCGTTTTGATATGTCATTCGATCATCACCACAGGAATAGAGAAGGAACTCACAGTTTCTGGTCGCGATGGACAACATGGCTACCCCGATGGCGTACAATACCTTGCAATTGCGGTGAAGGGATCAGATGGTGGGGGCATCGCTCCATGGCTAAAAATCACAACTATCGTTAATCAGCCCCAGACTCTGTATGGAACAAAGGGAGCGGTACTCACCATGACAGACAAGTACGACGAGGCTTTCAAAAAGCCAGCCCTAGATGGACTATGGGTAAAATTGCAGGACGTGACACCACTAGCACGGGCACATCTAGATGGGTATTATACCGTCGTCATCATGCCATGCGCCGTTGGGAAGTACGTGGCTGTAATGAAGACGGGCCGACTCGGACGTATCCTTCAAATCTGCGTCTCGTTCGTCCACGGATTGGATTAGTGCGATTGCACAACGGTGAGCCGTGGGGAATGGAGATGGGGGAGGCGGAGTAAGACGCAACGGATAGTAGGAACTCACACAGAGAGCACCTTCCTTATCGTGTCCAGTCGCTTCTGAACCTGCATTGAATCACCCTACTACCTCTGCGCTGTTCGTGTTGCTGCCCTTGCTCATCCTGATTCTTGAGTCCTTTCGGACGTGACTACCTCGAACTGAAGTCATTGAATGTGCAATCTCTGCCAATCTGGGTCCAGAGCTGCCTAGACTCCGGCCTTAAATAGTAGTGGAACTTGAAGTAATAGAAGCATCCCGCCGGTTCCGACTCGGAGTCCTCCGAGTCGTGAATGAGTTGCCTGATTTGGTCAATCACTAAGGTTGCCGACCCTCGTCTCGTTCCCCACCATCATCAACATGAACTTGAACTTTCTTGATACCTATGGCGTAACGGGTACGGGTACCTGCACCCCGCCCTCCACAAGTGAACGACAGCAAGAGCAGAGCCTCAGCGACGAGGTTTCGCAGGTTATTGGCCAGCTCGGGCGTTTCTGGGGTGGGTTTAGGATGCAGCCATGCAGGACTCGGAGGCCATCCATATACTCACACTGTTCACCGGCGAATAGAGCGAGATAGCGCTTGCCTCTGCGCGACGGGATATCACTCAAGTCGTCACTCAAGCGCAACACACGTTCGAGCAACTGGCTACTGCGGAGACACGACCGTTGCCATCCAAAGTTGAAGATGAGAGAGAGGAGGAAGAAGGGGAGGGGGATAGTAACGCCGAGCGATCAGAGAACACGCCCACTGCAGACACGACGCACCCTACCACCACTGAGCCCGGTACCTCTGCTACTGCTTCGTCGTCCTCGACGGCTCACTCCGAGTCCTTCTTTTCCCGCCTCCGATCATCGATCCCGCCCAACATCGTCTCGTCTGTGCAGGCCCAGCTCCCCGAGTGCCTTAGCGCCTTAAGAACGCACAGCACATCGACCTCGCGCAGCTTGGGGAGCCCGCTCTCATCCGAGCTCTAGCGCGTACAGGGCGTCACGCGGGCGCAGGCTGAGGAGTATGTGCACAAAAGCGAGGCGCTACTCCGCGAGGCGATGAAGGAAGTCGGGGACGTTCTGCGGGAGGCGGTCAAGGTCATACCAACCGGAGGAGGGGAGCGCCACGGAGGTACCCATCGCCTGGGATGGGATGGACTTTTGGACGCTGCCTGGCTTGGCTGCGAGCGGACCGGAGCAGACGTCCAAGGGCAAGGGCAAGGAGGTTGATACTGGCAGCGGGTTGTCTTTTGGCCGTCCGTCTGAGGATGCACGTCGGGTGGTTGCGACGTGGGCCGAATCGAATCGCTGTTGAAGCAGCTCAGGAGCAACCCCGAGATCATCAAGCTCTATCCTGCATCAGATACCTCCAAAGATGCTTATCTGGCCTGGGCGGATGTGAACGAGGCGAGCGGTCAAGAGTTTGGCACGAAGGTGTGGGGAGAGCGCATCGCTGAAGCGCTGTCGGACCCCTCGAACGGAGCGGCGTTGCAGGCCACGTTAGATTCACTCGGTATGATTTCATTCATTTTCATTTCTCGGGAAACTGACTACGTTAATCCCGGGATCTAGTACCGTCTTTCATGCCTGAAGAGATATTCTGGGTCGGGTACTTCTTCCGGGTGCACCAGATCGAGACGGAGGAAAACAGGCGGAAGGCACTGCTGCAAGGTAGGTTATTTTTTGTAAGCTCACACGACTCTGTCCAACACATCCTCCTCCCGAATAGCGACTGCGGATAATGAAGAAGACTTTAGTTGGGAGGACGACGAAGACGAGTCAGTTTCTGGCGGTGACGCAAAGGAGACGCGGACTTCTGCCAAGACACTGGCATCATTGCAGCTCACGCTTGCTCCTTCCAGGAAGACATCCGCTTTGGATGTTTTGTCCGTATCATCCTCGTATGTACAGAGTCCTAGGGAAAGCAGCGAAGACAGCTTTGGTGTTGTATCTGGAAATGTAAGCAGTACGGGAGCAGCTGATGCTGAAGAGGAGGAGGAGGAGGAGGAAGCAGAGGAGAAGAATGGAGAGTGACTGGGAGTGTGAGACATCATACTCCAGGTCCACGACCATCCTCACACTCCGTTTCCTCTGGGTGATCCTTTGGTGCGAATTTGGCGTTTTCTTTTACAGTTTATCGGATTGTAGGTGGCCGGACGAGGCTATCGAGTCAACAGTGAGTAGGGAAACTCGAGGTGTTGACTCTTCCTGACATGCTCCACTCAAGACTCGTTCACCCTCTGAGGTGACCCCCACCCACGTGCTCTTGGCTAAGCCTGCCATTTCACATTGCATTCATGGTTCCTGTACCATCCAAATCTTTCGTACTTGCATACGAGTTGAAGGTCGCATTACGTCTCCGTCCAGAGGCTGTCGTGATACGTTCGCCTCGGGTGCTATGTCGAGTGCGTACATTGTCGGCTTACATATCTATTAGGCTAACCCTGCGAAATCATAGGCACGACGTATAGTATCGCGCTTTCGAAACGACGTTTCCTCGGGATGCTGCTACCCCGTTCTACGTTATACCTGGGAACAATGATATACGGTATGTCTCACTCCTTTTTGACAGGTCCAGGATTGATATATGTGTTTGCAGGTTGGGAGATTCCTCCACTTTTTCCAAGAACGCCAAACACTTCTTTGAGGAATGCTTCGGACCCACAGACCGCGCCGTCTCTAAAGCAGGCCATCAATTCGTCTTTCTGAACGCACCGGAACTCGTGGAGGAAAACTATCGCCGACATGCGCACGGTCGAACCTACGGTCACTGATCCTACTTCCAGGAGGGCCAATCGACTTCGTAATGTCGATCTCTGATCAGGCCAACGAACTCGCGGCCCAACAAAAAAATACTACTTAGTCACATGCCTCTCTCTCGACCGTCGAGCAAGTCCTGCGGTCCCACCATTGCTCGTCAGGAGCGTCAAAGGGGGCCAAGACGAGAGCTATCCGCGCTTGATGGTGAATGAAAAATTTGTCTAGCAGCCAATAGAGGCTACGAAGCGAAGCATTGATGCTGTCTCTCCGAGCGCGGAGTATGATAAGATCGACACCTTGCTGTAAATTGTCTCTAAGTCCCCGTCCCTGTCCCCTTCCCCGTTTTTTTCTCGTCCCAGCTCGACGACGACGACGTCCTTACCCCCCGCCACCAACCTCATCTCCAACTCCCCGTCTCCGTTCTCCCCCAGCCATCCTCTTGGCCCAGCGCGACGACAGCCCTTACCCCCGCCACCATCCTCGTCTCCAACTCCCCGTCCCCGTTCTCCCCCCGCCGTCCTCTTGTCCCAGCGCGAGGGCAGCGTGTTGCGACTGCCATGAGCATCCCACTTGTGCAGAGCATTCTAAGCCTGCTGTGGAAAATTTGCGCGGTCCCACTCCTCCGTCGGCAACATTTGCACCGGGAACAAAACAAACAGTGGCAAGGGTTCTGTTGCTCTCAGGGCGATGGGCTCTGTCCGCTCCCTTACCCGTATTGGTAGCTGGGCTCAACTCAAGAATATCCCTGATCCTGATCCTGACTCGATCACCGCCGCCGCCATGCCTATCAAAGACAAGGAGTCCGACGGGAAGAAGAAGAAGAAGAAAAAGGAGAAGGAGAAAGGGAAGCAAAAGGAGAATTAGAAGGCAAAGGAAACGATACGCTACTCGGGCAGCAGCTTTGAAGCGGGCACATTGAGCGCGAGTCCCATTGGCTCCAAACATGGATTGAAATCACTAGGGAAGAAGAGGGCGAGCATTTTGGGGCTCGGGTTGCCTTCAACGATGCGGCTCCCTTCCTCTCGTAATGGATCGACAGCGTCGTCGATCGCCGCGGCCGACGCTACAAACCGTCGTTCGTCTGTAGACTCCGTGAATCTGCTGGGTGGTGGTATACTTGCACGGGCACGGCTCGGTTCGACGATGTCTACGGTGTCTTCGCTCCGTCCGATGTCGACTAAATCTTGAGAATCGTCGGGCAGCTCAGGAGCAACCTCCGTCAAATGGGACGGCGGGGTTGCAGACATTTAAGGAAATCTGCCGAAAGGACAAGGAGGACAGGAGCAGAGTAAAGGAGAAGGAGAAGGACGGCAAGGAGAAGCAGAAGAGCAAGAAGTTCAAGAGTGTCAAGAGCGAGAAGGACTCAACCCGGATGTCGTCTGACCTGCGAAGGACTCGGAGGACCCCCACTTGGCGCGAATTCCCAGGAGCCTTATCGGAGCGCAAGGGAGATAGGCGGACAGCCACCATTAACGCCTGTTCTTAGGATCGAAGCAGCCAGTGAGGACGAACACGAAGATTATGAAGCCCAAGCAAGGGATCCGTCGGTCGAAATACCCGTGAAGCACATGCACCGACCAGTATCAGAGTACCCCTTTGGCTAGAGTCGATCCAAAGCAACTTACGAAGCGGATGACGGTGAGATCTTATGCTTATGCATGACATATGTAAAATGTAATTGAAGTTGTCTCAGACAACGCGGTCATATCGATGTTGGACGCCGCAACAAACGACTTGGCCCAGTTGATTAACAGACTTGATCTCGAAGCGACTCCAGGCAGTGTCAACATGTCGCCAATCAGGCGGCCAATAACCCAGTGTTCCGCCTTTTTGCTGCGGCCTTCCCCGAATTCGTCGTCCCAAAGACTGGTACCGGTCGATACTCCACTAAAGGGGTTACGAGGCAAAAATAGGTCCTTTGCTTCTCTCCGGCCTTACGCTCATTCGTGCTCGAGGAGTATGGGTGTGCATCTTGGACAAAACATCGCCCCATGGTCCACCTTAACGCAAGTATCTCCCCCTCGAAGCCTTCTCCCAGTACAATTAGGGTCAAAGCTCAGGATAAGATGGCGACTGTCCGAACCCATAGGCGAACGCACACTCCCACGCCAGCTGTAGAACCATCGCCCATCTTCAAAGCGCTTCGCCCTGCGACCACTCGTCTCCCCATATCAAAGACAGTTGCAGGCACCTCGTCGGGTATCTCGCCCTTCGTGATCGGTACAAGCGATCGCTCCCCGTCGACACTGACGTTTGGCTCGGGTCGTTCCAAGTCCGAGTCTCGAAGCAGTTTCACTACCTCGCCGGTGTTTAAGAAGAAGGCTCAGGGTCCATCCCGCAACAGGTCTGCCCTGGCTCCTCAGGCGACGCTTGGCGGTGACAATCTGCCTATCTCGCCCGAGGTTCGTCGCAATCTCGGACTAGCCGGTACCATGGGTTATTCCGTAGGCAGCATTACCGAACAAGACGATGGCAGCGATCCGGATTCTGATATCCCCGACGAGTTGCAGGTCATCTTATCGAATTCGGATCAAGAAGGAGATGATACCCTTAGCAACTGTGAGCGATGACGACCACCAGGTTGACATCGAGGAGGCTGGGACATTGTCCGAAGATGACACCAAGAAGTCATTCGATTTCACTGGCGAGTTGCAAAGGCTCCACGAATCTGGTGCATCCGATCGTCACAGCTTCATCGAGCAGCTCGAGACCGCCTTCCGAACTCCCGCAAAGGTCGACCTCCGTTATGACTTTAGTGACCTGCCTCCCGTTCCCAAACTCAACACGTTGCAGGATGAGTTGTCACGGGTCGGCGAAAGCTCATTCCATCTTCCGACCGACTGCGACCCGCTCGAACTGTCGCCGAGAGACTTCCCTATTGACGACAACACAGCCGTCGTTGCTCCCAGGATCGGATAGTTATACCACCACTGCATCGGACGAGGAATTACTCGACATCATGGTGCCTCACGTCTCGCGAAATCCCACAGCTGTTGCTACTCAAAAATCGAACGGACAACTTAATCGCGACTTCAAATTCTGTGGAAAGTCCGATAGGCGCCATCGGAAACATGCATCGATCTACAGTATCGCTTCGGTATCATCATATGACAACGTTCTACATGGCGGTTCAGCGGATCCCTTTTACTACGGCTCGCTACCCTTGCCAAGCTTGCGCGAGAGGCCTTCATCGGATGATTTCTCGTCCACCATGTCGACCACCGTTGACGATACCTTCGCTTTCCTCCGCAGGCAACCACATCGTCGTAGAGTTGACAGTGACGCTTCAAGCTTCTACTTCCGCAGCTCTGTTGTCCATCCCTACAGTCGCAGCTCCCGTAGACCCGAGTCCGGGGTGTCCATCTGTCCTTCTGTTAGTCTCTTCAACCGCAACTCTACTTATAACCGTCGCCGCGATTCGAACACGAGTATCAACACCATTGCACAGTCATACGCCAATTGTCGACGCTTCTCCTGGGCTCACCACTGCCGAAACTTTTCCGCTGAATCATTGCTCAGCGATCTCTCGACAACCAACATTTGTCGACCTGATCTTGGGGACAAGATGCTCGACTCTGCTCTGGAGCGTACCGTACCCTTGGCATCTATCTCCGCCTTACCTGGCCCTAGCCTGTCTGGCAGCATATCTGAAGAATGAGTCCACTCGAAGTAGTACGACAAGCGGATGTCGTACGATTCTATCATGGATGCTCAGTACGAGTCTCAGAAGACTGACTCGCTATTCGAGAAGATTGGTAATCGGATCTCTGTTTGCTCGACGGGCTCGACTGATTCGACGTTCTTTGAACAAGACTTGGGTGATGCAGCGAAGCTTCCTCATTATCGCCCGATTTCGAGTTTGAGCATTCCGAGCGTGCACAGCCACGCCCAAGGAAGACGATATAATGATCAGTGTAAGTTGCCATCTTTTTGTTTGTCTGCTCGTCTGACGCACCATCATGCTGGGCGTTCCCATCAAACCAGAAACTTCTCTCTAACCGATCGTCAGCGTCGCAAGCGCGTAGAATATCTGCAAACAAGTTGCAGGGGCCGGTGAGGCCTATCATGGGCCCATCATGACGTTGACCTAATCAACCATGCAGTCATTGAAGGCGGGTACTACGGCGCTCGTTCGCGAGGACCTATTTTCGATCTCTCAACCGTGCGTATGCAGATGTACAATCACGGGTCATCAGAAACTGACAGATGACGACAAGTGAGACTGCCAAGTATGTTGCGCCACAAGTCTTGGTTGATGTGAATCACAGTGAGTATATTGAATAGACGTTTGTGCAATTGTTCAGACAATCTATCGTCTAGCTATGAACGTCACGATGGCAGGACCAAGCATTCTGGATGGGACAGAGGCACCTAAAACTGCAGGAAGAAATGTTCGGATCCGTCGTCGGAATGTTCTACGCATGGCAATGAACTTGGGGATTGTTAGTTTTCTTCTGACGACGAGCCCATTCGTCTCATGAACGATTCCCCGTTTGGGCCGACACTGGCAGCCTCTATACGGACGAACTCGCAGAAAAAAACCCATTCCGAGCGAGCATTCTTGGGCATCGTGGATGAGTTGCAGACGGGTACAGTGTTTTCGAACAGGAGTCTAGATTTTAAATCAATTTCCTATATATTATTTGAGTGAGCAAGTATCTAACTGTAGCACACTGTCATGGCGAATGTACTCTGGACAAGCTGTGGCAGCTGCACATTGTGATAAGTCCTGTGAGGGGGGCCTTTTCTGATGCACCTGCCACTGATGAACAGCCACATAGTATGATAGTATGGCACTGATCTTGAATTCCCAGACAAACATTCACTGCCACCCTGTTGACCAGAAAAAAACCATTTTGATTGTAGGTGATAAATATATAACATCTCATGACATAATGATTCAACAATTGTAATTGTTTATAGTAGGGATCAGAATGATACTTAATGATAGGTGTTTTGACACACTGACATTGACCTTGCAAAGGTTACAAAATGGCCACAGGTTATATAGCATTGTGATGTATTTATCTCAGAGATGTCATAACAACATTCATTCTGTTGCCAGAGAAAAACATTTTGATTGCAGATATGATAATCTTATAACATTTACATGACATCATGACTGAACAAGTGTAATGATTTATCAGTAGAGACCAGAATGATACTCAACTATAGGTTTTTTGACAGACTGGCCTTGTAGTCACCAGAGAAAAACATTTTGATTGCAGATGATAATCTTATAACATTTACATGACATCATGACTGAACAAGTGTAATGATTTATCAGTAGAGACCAGAATGATACTCTACTGTAGATGCGTTAACACACTGCCATTTATTTGAGAAGGTTATAAAATGCCTGCCAGAGATTATATAGCATTGTTATGTCATTATCTCAAAGACAATCAAAATAGTTTTTTCATATCTTTCATATGTTAGATTACAATCATTTGCATTGATGATATTGTGATTATAATGATAGATAAACTCTGATAAGATCATATCAACATTACAACAGCTGAGCTAATCAGTCTGGTCATATCTACACCACCCCATTTTCCTGATGACCTCATGAGAAGATGTGATCAATGCATACCGTTCCTATTCCTGTCTAAGGCTGTCTTGGTAGGACCACGACGACATGCATATCGAGCACCGACATTCTCCACCTCAGATGTGTCTCCACTCTGCCAGTGACGGACTCAGAGGCAGACACATCAAAGTCCTGGGTCATCTGAAGGTCACCCGAGCTAGTCTGAACACTACATGCTACCATTATCATGTATGTTTCGTTTGTTCAGTAGCACGCACCTTTGTCACTGTCTCATTTGCTTCCATGACTGTCTCGACTGTCTGTTCCGAGGCTATAATCAGCGTCGAGGTCGAGGCACCAATCTCGGTTTGAAATTCAGAGGCATGCCAGTCCTCCTCCTCGCCAAAACCAGTAATTTCCTTCCATTCGAGTCTTCAACCCTGTTTGTGTAGACGCGATAAATGTGGTTCGCTTCCGTTCTGTCTCTGTACGGCCACGTCAATGTGCGCCTCCTGCGTGCGGAGAGGTGGGCGAGGTAGTGGGAAGTGAGAAAGCATGAAGTCAAGGAGAGGTAGGGACTTACTGAGGCCCCGGGAGGGTGAGCAATGTCACGGTGGGGCAAGGGTGGGAACTAGTAGGTAAGGGCGAGGGCGGGAACAACCGTGAACAAGGCAGAGACCAAGCACGCGGTGGTAATTAAAGAGAGTTCCGTAGGGTAGCACAACATGGACGTTGAACCCGAGGCGCTTGAGGATCTGCATTTCGGCGACGACGACGGCATCTTTGAGGTCGTAGAATGTGTTGCCGAAATATGACATGGGCGAGTATTGGAATGATGGGTCTGTTGGGTTGTTGTGGGCAGTGGGTGGGGTGAGGGCGTATGTGGTACGTTGGAGGAGGTCGTAGACGTTGACGAAGTCTCGGATGCGGAGTGGACATTCTTCGAATTTGGAGGCAAGGTAGAAGGCGTCCATGCCCACGTCCTGAAGGGTGCCACATAGTGTGAAGATCGATTATTTGGGTGGAAGTACTCCGAGTCGACTGTTGTTTACCGGAAAAGTCTAGACACAACCCATAGTATGGCGGACGTTCCAAGTCAGTGAAATCACCGCAATGTTGTCCTAACTCAGTCACGGTGACCACAGCCGCGGCCCGGCGAGCTTGAGCTGGTGCCAGTGGAGAAGCTGTACATCACCATGTCAGTGAAGAGCATAATGCGTGCCAGTGGCACAAAGGTATATACCTCCAATATGTTGAGATCTATCTGGAGAAGATGCCATAGATGAATCGATGATAGTAGACTTGGCTACTTCTGACCAGGTGACTGGTCGTAAGCCTACCGGCACCTGGTCCAAACATTGGCCACATATTATTTCATGTACTGAATTACTATCGACGATAGGCTCGAATCGAAGCGGAGATTTTCAAGCACATTACCGACAAGTCAGTGATCCGGGGAAAACCGAGTAAAGCTCAGGCTGGGGGTACTTGCCTAGTCTTTTCACACCCGCGACAAGCGATGACCTCACAAAGGCTCACATTACTTACCTCAAGTCACCGTGATCCTGGAACGAGTCCAATGGAAGCGGAGAAACTTGAGTGAGTGATGGGAAAAATAGCCCAAGGTAAGCGGCCTGTATTTTCTCACCTGCCAAAAGCTGTTACTGACGCTTAGCTAAGATTGGGCCGGACTCAGGGACTCGAAGTACTAGATATGAAGCTGCCAACTGAGACTCAGGCTTTCCTAGCATCAAGTTGCAGCACATAAAACCGCCCAGAAGCTCCACCCACAAATTGACACCGCAAAGATTCCAATTGGAACATGTTTATACATTGATTGAATTTGATTCACCAATTTCTTCGACAGCATGGAATAGTATTGCACTCAATCAATTCAAGAAGTTGTAGAATACTGTGTCGAGACTCCTAAATAGGCCCCCTCGAATGGAAGAGACCTATCAAGTCATTGTTTGTGTGGTTTCCATTCATGTTGACACGCAACTCACCTATCACGTCAAATGAAAACAGCCTCTCGACGATGCAACGGAAGATGGAGAAGCATGTTATACCTCGGACGAGGGAGGAAACCAGTGTTCCAGTTTGTGAACCATTTTCTCAACCATTTTCATGTAGATCTCGACGTTCCGTGCCATATCCAACGGTTCACAGGGCCTCGGGAACGCATTGCAAAACTCGTCCGAAAAGCTCGCGATCGTATCCTCTTCAGATACCCTTGCATCAAAATGAATTGGATTCAGGAATGAGTGCGGAGAGAGCAAGTCGAGCTACTTACCCTTCTGGAAAAATTTCCCTTGGCTTGCAATCCCAATCCGCAACCAGTTTCAGCCACTCCTGGCATTCCACCTTGAGCCGTTCAAAACACACCTTTTCCTCCTCAGAGAGATCGATGAGGAAGAGTAACTCAGAAGGCTCATCAAAACCCTCTATCGACCCCGGGAAAAAATCATTGAATCGCTTCCACATCATCAGACACGACTCGGACTCGGATGCGGTCCACAAGTAATGAATGTACTAGACCGGGCACCGAACCACAACGTCAGCAACGTCATTTCGCGAACGCAGCACGGGGACTACTCACGAGCAGGATGAGACTTCGAACCAAAACAATGTACTCCATCCGCTGTGCGTCCTGCTTGTTCAAAAATCCCCGCAGCACGCGTGCTTCGTTCGCAGTTAGCAGTCTTACTTCCTGCTCCCGGCCGTCGCTCTGCGCCAGCTCGTAATACGTTTGCCGTCCCAGCGCTTCGTTGGACTTGGCCATGGCGAACCGGCGAAACGTCTCGACGAGGGCGAGGAGGTTGAGTAAGTCAGGAATTTGTTCAATGATAAAGGACGGGAAAATGATGTTGCGCGCGGCGTAAAATACGAGCGCGGGCGGGAGATGCGTGGAAGGTGCGTCTTGGGATGGCAGAGCGTCAATGAGATCTGTCACATTAGGAAGGTGGATATCAGTGACATGGGAGGGCTGCCGTAGTGGATGAACTGAACTGTAGATGTCTTGGTGGGCTTGGACGTCGTAGGGCTCGTTGAAGTCGACTGATGACGTCCGTTTCATGAGCTCGTCCATTACAATTTGTAGCTCGAGTTTTGCGAACTTTTTGGTGGTTCAGAAAAAGTTTTGCGAACGGATCTACAAATTGTGTGCTGCATGTCGTCACGAAATGAACTTCGAATTTCGAACCTACTTCCTAAAGTGTCCGAGTCATGTGCTCTTGCCGTACTACTAGTAGATGCGCTTGAGAAAGGGTCAGAAACCGGGAGTTTTCGTACTCCCAACACGAACAGATAAAAAACCAGACAAGAAAGTGATTGTTTTCAATCGGTATTACTTAGCGTGTGTTGTTGAGATTGTAGAAAATCAGTACTGATTTTTTTGCACATCATGTTCGAGCGGCAAGGACAGCGTCCTGCTTTGGCGGTCCGAGTCGGCTAACCCAATAACTGCGAGTGATACTTAGTACCAGTGGAAGGGATAGAAAATTCCAAATGCTGATTCAGAAGCGGAGTGGCATAGAACTTGTCAACGATTGCTAAGAATAACAAGCAATGTGCGAATACTTCAATGACGTGGTTAAAGACTTACCAACTGAATCGCTAGCGCTGCGCTTCAGCATATACTCGACGAGCGGACTACCGATTTCGATCCAATGGTCAATCTCCTCGGGCGTAGGTCGCAGCTCGATAAGACGCGCTAGAAGAGCCAATTTTAGACGGCATCCAAAGACAGAGGGCGAAACGACTGTGCGAAATTATCCACATCCTGCTGGGACACGAGACTGAGGAAATGGGACAAGCGGCGATATCTCAATAATGGACTTCATCTCCCTTGGCCTCCAAAACATCGAATGCAACGGCTCCGCCGTAAGAGTAACCGACGATAGCGCATCACTGCAGATTACATGTCAGTATGATGTTCCGTGTTAGAACACCCAACACTTACCAAGTCTCGGTCATGCGCGCACACAATGTGACCATCTGTATGCTCCCATCTGAACCGATCATGAACGAGAGACACTGGCTGAGCATGGTCATGGGAAACGGTCCGCACGTATGTATAAGCGAGGTCAGCACTTGGGTGTGGTCATGGCGGAAGTAGGGATAGAGGTCTTGGGCATGTGGGGAATCGTAGTGCGTGCGGACGGTGGGGAAGACAGCTGTCGCGGAGACGTCTTCCCTGAGTTTGCCGTGGAGTCGATCGAGCTTGGTGCGTCGCTGAATGAGGTCGGGATGCATACAAGGTGGAGGACCCAGATGTCGAGGTGGCATTGAGGGGGACGAAGAGCAAGGAGCAGTGGCAGTGTATGTTGATACGGGACTCGTTAGCAATACGGGGATCAGAGAAATCTGGGTGAGGGGAAGAGGGAAGGGAGAACATGAAGATCGGGGGGAGGTGTGTGTGTTGTGGTGGATTCGATGTCTGGTGGCTGTAATGGTGCGGGTAAGTTCAGACTGCTGAGGGTGAGCATGGGCGAGTGAAAGGGATAGGTTGACGTACATGTGATACTGCGATAGAGGATCAGAGGGATCTAGGAAGCCGATTGTGATCTGGTTGGGGTGTAATGGGATGATGTATAACTCGTGAGCGTGATTATCAGACGGAGGTGATGAGGACAGAGGTGTCCTTGAAAAGTGCAGCTCAGATGTTTTCATCCATCCACTGGGCCGTTGAATCGGGTCAATCACTGAATGTTCCTTGGAGGAGAGGTATTGGCAGTGATGAGGCTCAGAACCACGCGTACTAGTACACGAGGTCGATGTCAGACGTCACCCTCTCAGTTCACAAGGAAGGCGCGTACGAGTACCCACGAGCTTGACACGCACGGTGATCCCAAATGGTGTCGATTCGATGAATTGTCGCCGTCAGTCATGTCGACCACCGTGAGCCTCAACACCATGATCGAGAGCGCAAGGTCGCCGGCCGTGAAGACCGTTTTGGCCACTTGAACGGGTTGTGCGGTGCAAGCAAGACGACGTGCCAATCAGCAATTGCAACGAGTATATCTGTTCAGCAGGTCAGCGTCAATCGTCCAGGCCGGCGTCACGAGGGACGCAAGCGTGCTGCCAGTGGCTACATGGTCACGTACACGCCAACTCCAGCCAGCCTTTGACGTCGGTGTAAACGATGGCAGCCCCAAGTGCGTCGAGGACTGACTACTAGTGACTGGCCGCCGGCCCATCTGCAAAAAGGAAATCATGATGTGAACACGAGTGTCAGACCTTTTCATCGATTGGCACGATCTTGGGGACCATAGTACAAACCCCGAAACTCCCTGCCGAGATCGTGACGCGTCTTACCTTCCTGCTTGAACAGTCGACGGACTGCGTTGATATACCCGCATGATCGAACCCCGGAAAGAATAGGGTTGTTTTTTCCCAACATGCGATCCCTGCAGCGTGCGTGAACAGGACACCGGCGGAAAGGAAAGTAGGGACTCACCCACGTATAAACCGCGACGGTGAGTGCGTAACCGATGTGGGGTAACGTTGGGCGGGGGGAGCGGTATGACGAAGGTTCCTTGGGGCTTGGGCGAGCCATCCGAGGCGGTCTCGGGCTTGAAGAAACCCTCGAATTCGCACCAGTCGTACCACGCAGCCTCGAGGGCCTGTGTGTTTGTACCCCGCCGCCATCACATGTCTGGGGTGCGTGAGCGCGCGAACGGTGAGGTGGGAGAGCGACAGATCTTTCTTATCTCCCTTGGACGTACGTGACAGTGTGACATTCTGTATGAGTGTGTGTGGCTGTGTAGACACTTCGTCACCAGCGGCAACTCCCTCTACATACCACGCCGCAGCCTGGGGTTGTTATTATGCCGTCCCTCCATCGGCGGTAGATCCGACGAAGAAATGTCCCGTCTTTCAGGGCAGATTCTCGTCAGCGCACTCGCAGTCCCAGTCAGGCAGCATGTCGACGAAGACGACGCCCGCCGCAAGATGCGCACGTCGCGGCGAACTCGGCATCCGTGTAGATTATGCCACAGAGACCCTATCCTTTATCGACGAGCCCTTTGCCCACTCTGACAGGTTCGCCGTCTCCGGTCCGAGCAGCCCCTCGC
>JBBPNU010000188.1:0-24028 GCA_038091055.1 Leccinum angustisporum
TATCACCCCCAGACCGATGGACAAACAGAAAGAGTCAACTGAGAACTTGGACAGTATCTCCCACTTTTTACTGCAGAAAAACAAGATAAATGGATCGAATGGTTAGCCCTCGCCCAGTTCAAAGGCTTCAACAACACTCGTTCCTCGGCTACTGGTTTTAGCCCCTTTCAGTTGACTAAAACTTTCACTCCTCGTCTTGGCTTTGAGCCCCTTTCCGTCAAAGCTCCAGCAGCTAAAGACCTCGCCGATGACATGAAAACGAACATCGAACATGCCAAGAGTGCACTAGAACGCACTAGGGAATGAATGAAACTGCAGGCAGATAAACATCGATCGGCTGCGCCGGATTATCACATTGGAGATCTTGTTTGGCTTAGCACCAAACATCTCGCTCTTGACGAGCGTCCATCATGAAAACTAACGGAACGCTGGATCGGTCCTTACCAAATCATCTTGGTTCATACCAATAGTGTTGGTTTATTATTCCCCAAATCCGTGAAAGCTCGCCACATTGTAAATGTCTCTCGAGTAAAACACTATATTGAACCATTGCCTGGACAACCTGTTGTGCGTCCTGGACCTGTGTCTGTCAATGATGAAGGCACATCCGAGTTTGAAGTTGACTATATTGTCGATTCTCGTCCTATTGGCCGCGGTTTCCAGTATCTGGTGCACTGGAAAGGATATGATGAATCCGACCGCACTTGGGAGCCAGCCTCCGGTCTGAAGAATGCGCAAGACGCAGTCAATGACTTCCACCACCGTGAACCCTTGGCTCCTCATCGCCTGAAAATGAATCGGGCCCTTTTTAATACTTTATTTTCTACTCCTATTATTAATTTCACTTCCGGTTCCACCCTGCCACCTGATCTGGAATCTCAGGACTAGAGGGGGGGTGATGTTACGAACCTTGTTTTCCTCTCTTCATTTTCGAACAACCAAAGTCACGTGACCTGCTTAGTCAGCAATCACGTGACATGTCCTGGTAAGACCCGTTGCATGTAGTTACCTTATATAGCTAGCATAGCTTATTTGGACCTGCCCTAAGCTGGTCCGTGCGCATGTATCAACAGTATATATACTTGAATGCAGCAACCAAACAAGCCAGTCTTGTTCTGGTTGGATTCCCTCCTTCCTACACAGTCCACTTCATAGTTAAGTTCAAGTCAAGGTGTCATAGTCCGTCAGGATTTAGGTTGCCTTCAGACCTTACCCAAGGCCAGTCATAACAGTATGTGCGCACTAATACCTATACATTTTTGCTTACTGACTTGGACTCGGATGTACTGATACAGTGGATATTGCCATTTGCACCCACATTACTGAGCAGGAATTCATCAAAAAAATGGCTCAATTGTTATTCACAGAAGTGCCTATTCTATTCCACTAACATTGTCACGAAGTTGCACAGCAAATCACCTTTGAAGTTATCAGACCCATAAATGAAGATAACATTGCATTCACCTCTGTGTTGATTGAGTGGAAAACAAAACCCAGATTCACAATGTTTCATGAGAGTAGTACCAACATGGTAGATGTTTCACTTTTGGGTGTATTGTATCTTTCTTACATTGGCCCACAGCTGGACTTTGATAGACTTGACTTCTAGCAGATCTTGCACCTTGCATTCCAAGTCGACCCCTCGTCTTTGATATTTATGAGGGTTTTTCAGAACTTGGTGACCCGATCTGAAGGTTCGGAGCATTTCAAGCACATTAAGCAGTGTGCTATGTTTTCCATCAGTTGGCTGTCATCCAATGTAAGTTCTATAATTGACCATTTGTTTTGATTTACTACAAAGATGTTATTGAAATTGTGAACCACATGACATCTGAGGAGGGACTCAAACAAGTAGAAGGAGGAGAAGCAGAATCTATGAGGGCAGATATGTGTCATATGTCACTGACTCACTGGTCAGAAGCAATCTCAATTATGTTATTCTCTATTATTCAACCTTGTGTGTACCTTAGACTATTGAGTGATTCACCAATAAGAATAGGAAGTACACTCCCATAGGATTGGTAATAGGGATCTCTACATGTGAATATGGAAAGTAACTGTAGAATTATATACAGTCTCTATGTATTTGTAGAGGTTATGAGCACTTTGTAAGACTATACACCATAGTAATGGGGCTATTCTCACTTATCAAATAAGTGGTAAATCTTATATAAGTAATGACATAAGGCAATTCTTGATATAAGGAACAATACTCATAGGGGACTCTATCAGTATAAGATAGATAATGGTTATCTAAGTCCATAAAGGACTTAAGCTCAGAGCTAAATAGAGGAACTGATGAATGAGAGTGGGTCATTCATTCTGACTAGAAATCAAAGTTCACTAGTGGATGTCTACTCCAGCTAAGTAGCATGGATAGAATAGACATGAGACTTTTGTAGAGTCAAGAGGATCTTATTCTTTTTGAGAGGCAGAAAATATTATGGGAAAACTCCTTTGTACTAAAAAGGTACTTGTACTCATAGAGCATTCTGAAAGGTAAAAAGCCTAAAGAGGGCCCTATATATACTAGATACATCAATTATCTCCTATATATGACTAAGAGATCCTAGCAAATGGTGGCAAGGACTATTACTAAAGGATTTGTCTTATCCAATAGCATAAGTATCTCAGTGCAGCATCAGTCAGGTTGTCCCACTCCTCTCAAGGACCTGCTAGATCCTTTCGAGGGACTTTCCATTCTCGTTGCCCTCATCCCCATTGCCTTACTCCTCATATCACTATCCCAAACCCCAATCCTACCAACTATGATGATTACTCCTCCACTTGGAATGATGGAGGATACAGAAATGTTGACGGAGAAGAACCATGGACACAGCAATATTAGAACTTGAGTTGGTAACTCCAAGCCTACAAAAGGGGTAATGTTACGATTGACTCGGACCCCTCTCTTTTCTCTTTATCCATGTTCTCTTTCCTTTGCTTATGTCTTTTGTCTTTACATTGTCTTTCTCTTGTATTTTAGATATCCACAGCTTTGGTGATCTATCTCTCGCTGCGGATTACTCATCTCTCCCTTGTCATCTTGCTTACACTTATCTCTTATCTCCTTATCTCTGTTTGCTGTACACATAGCCTTCCACAGTTTCTTACCTATCCTCGCTGCAGATGACTCACCCTTCCATGTGATTCTATCGCCTTCCATCTCATAGTACTTAAGGACTCTCTCTCACATTTGTAACCCTTAAGCTAGAGCTACTCAAAATATACTTCGCTCTTGCCCACCCTTCGAGTCCCTTCATCCCTCAAGTCCTCTCAGTGTGTGCTGCCTTAGTCTCTCATTGTTCTCAAACTCTTGTCCTTCAATACAAAGACAGGAGCTCCTCTTAGTCCTTCGAGTCATCAGCCGACCTTACCCAGGCCAGTCATAACATATATGCAACAATTTTGCATGAGCAATCCAAAATGTTCATCAATAAACCAATCTGGATGGTGGTGGACAAGCTCAAGTACATATTGAAGGTCATTTGTATTGAGTATCTATTGCCATGTAAAAAAGTGCTGCATGGTTTCACAACATCACCAGTTTTGTGGTAGAGCTTTAATTGCACTTGGAAAAGCATTCAGTAGGAGAGTTGAAGACAGTGAGGGATATCAGGAAGGAACATAAGTCTGATGGAGCTAGATTGTAGTGAGCTTCAAATCAGATAAGATTCTTCAAGCTGGCATGGTTTTACAAATACAAACACTTTTTTTTTTCACTAAGTCCAACTTGTTGTTTATTGTTTTCCAAAGTTATGAGTGCCATGACTTCTGCAAAGCACTGTACAACCATAAGAAAAAGTTGCTAACTGATGCCTTTTGTTTCCGTTCATCATTCTTCAAATACCCTAGATGGATCCCATAATGACCCCATAATCCATTGGACTTTAAAAACTGTATCAAACAATTGTTATAGTAAATATGCCTATCAGATGTTGTATTAATATACTACACCCTGTTCATATCATACTTGATAGCAATTTGGATATATGAGTGATTTGGCATAACATGAATGAGCTCAACAGCAATACATAGTTCATTTTTTCAATTGTTGTACTTCAAAAAATGTATGGAGAATTAGCCTAGACATAACAGAATACATTTGGATTGATATTGGAATTCAATTGTTGCAGTCAAACAAGCTGCAATTTAGCACAAGTCACCTTTGTGCAATACTTTCGAGATAATGTACTAGCAAGGCAGGGCCTGCACCAAGGAAAGGTCATCAGATTACTGAGGTCATTGGATGTTGTCCACAATCCCCGAATGATGTTACAGATCAAGATACAGAACAAGGTAACAACGCAAGATATCATACATTAAGTCACTGGCAGGGACTCAGAATCCGGGCAAACCTAACACTTGCCCACCAGAGAATGGAGAATCAGAATTATTTGTGAGAGGAGTTCTACTCGAGACAACAACAAACGAAACTAACCGAGTCACTAAACAAGGGCTACAAATACTCTGTTATTATCAAATATCAAATAGATGTTTTTTGTGCGGACAGTATGTAGGGGGCAAGTAAAGACCCCCCCACCGACAGTCCGCATCACATAGTGCAACACAAGCAAGAAAAAATACAGCAAGACGAATACAGAAAGATGGTAGCAGTGGCGACAGCAAAAGTCGAAAGCCCAAAACTCAGTTCAGGAAAAGTGAGAAACGACGGATAGACTCGGGTCAGGTCCAACCCCCAAAAAGACAAGCAAACAGTCACGAGAGCGCGGGCAGCCCGAGAAAGGGGCAGTGTATGGCGGGGCGGGACGAGTGAGGGCCGACATATGCCATGTCCTGTTCAATACGACGCACCATACTGTTGCTCGTACAACGCATAGTCGTTCGTGTGCAGCGCCGAACCACTGACCACGTTCAACTGATTGATCCAGTTGAAGCCTACGCAAGACAAGTCAATACGACCAAAGACACGCAGCAACGCTGGCGTGAACTCACCTGGCACGGTCGTATCCTGCCAAACAGGATCCGACAAGAACTGCATCGAATCTAAAAGCTCCTGATCCACCGGCATCGGCGTATCCCGATAAAAGTCCGCCGCACCGAGACCCAGACTCAGGTCCGCCACCGAAGGCGAAACCCCCCGCATGTTGCCGTCGAGAAGCATCAACTGCTGCGCGGGCGACGAGGTGTCGGACAACGCCGACGGCGACGACGCAGTCTGTGTGTACGAGGAGTGAGTTGGTGACGAGGCTGATCCACTCGGATCCTTGCCCTTGCGCGAGCCCGTGCGCCTCAAGTGCATACTCTTGGTGTTGGGAGAGAGCGTGTCTGGGCTAATGTTCTGTGTAGCAAGCAGACCGCCCAGGAATCGCGAGAACAGTTTCGGCCCATGTTTGTCGTCAATGACCACCTCTGGCGCACCGAGCAGGTCGACGGCTTCTTGGACGAGCGTGCGGATTTCCAGTCGGCGTTCGTAAGTGAAAAAGTGTGCATACTTAGGTTTGAGCAGCTGCGAAACCAAAAACAGAGTGTTTGTAGCGAGTTAGGCACATGAAAGAGGATCACGCCATACCTTGACAAGGAATGCGCCAGCGAACGTGACGAACACAAATTGGGCATCCGGCGCATGCCGTAGGAAGATTTCTTGGAAAGGAAAGCATATTCAGCGGCGTTGTCACGCCGAGATTAGAACAGGCACTCACTCCTTTCCGGCGTGGGGAACAACCTACGAACGAAGGCATTTACGACATCTGAGGCGGCTTCCAAGCACTGGTAGGGAAATAGTAAACACGACACGGGGAAGATGTCAGGAGGACAGCGTGCACTCACTCGCATAATGAACGTATTCTCGTCCAACTGGCCCTCTTTCGCATGCTTCAAACCCGCCGACAATGCGACTAGGCGCGAGTACGCGTAGATCATTTTGAGCAGCTCCGATCTGTATGCCCAATTCTCCGTTTTCTCTTCTTCGAACTCATCCAGACGCATGAACCACCGTTCGCCGAGTTGCCTCAATGCATCATCCGTATCGCTCGCAAGCTGAGCGACGTTTAGGCTCTAGTACATATTCAGGAACAGCATCCCAAATCCGATTGCACAAGGCACTCACCTTGTCTAGCCCAATTGGGTGATTGGGGTCGCCATAGACCCTCCCCACGAAATCAGAAATCAATCTTAGCTCCGCGTTGTACCCGCAGAGGTGGATGTCAAAGCCTTTCATATTGTACGGCGATGATCGCCACCAATCCTCTGAATGCACGGCAAAGTAATCCGTGTTCGAGATGATGGGACGCTTGCCGTACTGAGTCCCCGTCGAGCGATCGAGATTGAAACAGCTCATCCAGATGCGTTGTCGACTCAGGATAATGCGAGCATTTTGTTCATTAAGGGGTTTAGTTGTGGCTGGACGGTTCAAGTTGATGTCTTGTGCGACCCTGGATTGAAATCAAGAGACAGGGACATCAAACGGGAGATAAGCCACATACCGGATGGCAACGCCAAGATAAATCCAGCTCCTTTCTTCGTCCCATCGCTTGGCTGGAACTGGATACAGTTGCATGAGAAGATATGCTGCGGTCATCTCTTCATTTTTAGTTCCGGATATGAGCGCAGTGCCAGCGGCGAGTTGGCCATATTGCATCAACTGCTGGTAGAGGTGTGGTCGTGGCTCGTAGAATCTGGAAGCGACACCGCACACTTTGGTCTTCATTAACAGTAGAACACGAGCCAAGTGGCAACAAATCTCACTGATCGTGAAAAGGAATGGGCTTCGCATAGCCACATATTGAGGGGTATGAAGGGCGGGGTCTAGAAGGTTGACCGATGGGTTCATTTTTTGAAAGAAGCTATGGAAGTGTGAACAAGTACTCCGTCATTAATGTATGACAACTTACATGGTGAACAACTTGTCCACTTCCTTGATCGAGACGATTCCACGGGCCAATATATGAGGCAATTGAACTCTAGTAGCGAAGGGCTGCAATCGCTTAGGATCGGGTCCCGGACCTGAAGAAATTTGCGTCAGCCTTGGAAGCGCCAGGTCAATGCATGCATACTGGGTCTAAAGAAGTCAGCGCTTGCAACACCGACAGCTTCTGATGACTCTGGTTCGACGCTCTTCTCTCTTGCGTTTCTTCTGATGGCGAGGGCAGCCATCAGCCCAAAGGGGGCATCTTCTCCGGGCAGCATCTTGAGCGACGTCGGATGGCCTGCTTGCCTCCTGTTTGTGGAACTGGAGGGCGAGGCAGCATCGCACGGGTCATCCTCAGCAGTTGCATAACCAGACTCGTCGTCCGAGCAATCTTCTACAGTGGCGCCGTTGTCGCTCAGATATGCATCGTCCGCGTCTGCTGGATCTCCCGCGGGGATCAAGCCACCGAATTCCATTATGGATACGCGTGCCTTTGAAATCCAGTCTTGCATTTCCGCATTTGGGACCACGGACTCGGAGTTTGATTCCAAGGGTGAATGTAGACTCGAGGACGGAGAACGCGGGGAGTGGGTCGCAGCGGGACCACTCAAATGCTCGACTTTTGCCATCAAATCCTGTATTTGTTTGGCTTGCTCGCGGATTTGGTTGAGTAAATGCTCTCGTTTTCTATCAAGTGTCAAGTCAGTCGCGCGCGGTAGGAGAAAAAGAAAGGTAGCCAGCTCACGGGGGAACGCGACGTGGTTTGCGGCCAGGAATAACACATTCCTGACCTGCAGTCGTACAGCGCTTGCAGGTGTCGTTGTCGATTCTGAATTCACAACGGACCTAGAACACAGACGTGTGAGAAAATAATAATACGATGTGTTGGGGCTTGCCTTCAAGCTCTTGCACCGAGAGCATGCACCCGAGCTGTAAGGGGACCACCATGAGCCGACAGCCCCAAAGAGTGCTAAATGAAATTGGCTGACTGTTTCGGCCGACCAGCCTCTTGTTCCTGAAGATCGGCTTGGTCTGCTTGGCTGTCATCGTTATCGTCGCCTGGCCTGACCCTCTTGAGAGATTCTTGTACTGCGCGCGGAGGATAGGGTGCAAAATAACGAGACTGTATCTCGGACGGTCGAGTGGGAAGTGGAAGAGGGGGAGAAAACTGCATGGGGCCAGTGGGAAGATAAGGGTGAGATGTCGAATGGTTGCCAGTCACGGCAAGACTGGGGTTAGGAGAATTCTCGGGTGTATGCATGGCATCGAGGCCTGAGAATGGGCTGGCATGATAACTCGCCTGTGTAGGTTCGAGCGTATTCACGCCTCCCTGCTGGGCGTAGACTGGGGAGAGACGGGCGGGTTGGGAAGACGACGCGCCGTAGGTAGACGATGACGTGTCTAGAGCAAGATTGACATCGGGGTTAAAGTGCATCTGAGGCTGCCTGACGACAACGGGAGAGCCAAAGGTAGCTGATGGGGATGTATGCGTGTGGTAATTGCTCGGCGCACTGAGAGACTGGTGTGGAAAGGAGGGACGCTGCGGGGGAAAGGGTTGTTCGAGGGTGTGTTGGTGTTCCTCGAGCTGAAGTGAAGAAGACCTGAATGGATACTGCGGATGGTCCCAAGAGCGCATATGCTGAGCTTGGGTGGACATCGTTCAAGAACGCGCCGTCGTTGTGGGACGGATGAGCTGGATCGGATTTGGTGGGAGCGAACTCACTTTTTATCAGCGAAACCGACCAATTTTAGACTACATAAGTAGCGGCCCGGTTGCTCGACCTATCCGCACCCCGCGTACGGCGTTTGTGGGGCTTTGAAATTTCTTCCTGGTCACTGCCCGTGACCGCCGAGCTCGTCGCTGAGCGCTGTCGCTTGTTGGCTCACTGCAGGCTGTTCACGCGCCATCCGAGACTCGCTTCGCTAACACTCGGCTGAGCCAGCGCGTTTGTTTCAAGTTATTGTCATATCTTATGTCTTTGCGTTTCACGCCACTTGTATAAATACATGTCAAGTTGCAACGATTTTGGCTCCGCACTGTCAATTATTGATTTCTAGGTAATCCGTAGTCGAGGCAATCCGTAGTTCCCATGTTGAAGCGGAGGCAGCATCCACGATCCTGGTCGCCACCTTGCACCAGGGTCATCATACATAAGGTAACTTGAGTCGGTGCACGTCACACTTCACGGAAGTCACATCCCGAAAGCCGCAGATCTGCCCAATGAATCGAGAGACTGCCGCTTTCTGAATTTCAGGGATCCTCATGGGCGAGATGATCACCGGCTCTCTCAATCCCTTATCGATGCTACCACGCCCGCAGAACGATCCAAATCAATACCGCCGGTCGAATGATTTGGGCGACTCGGGCACTACCTTGAACGCCCACTTTTCTTTTTGATCATTGATGTGCAACTTCTTCGGCGGTTCCCACTCCCCAGAGTTCCCCGTTTCCTCTTCCTTCCAAACTATAACCATCTTCAATCACAAACTCCAAGTCGCCGCTGGTGACCGGTCTTCAATCAAGACCCTGTCGACCAAGCACCTAATGTAGTCTCGTCATGCTTTCATTCGTCCCGCTACGTCACTCGGCATCCTGAATATAGGCTACACGAGGCAGAATCGATCTTCTTACAATAGTTACCAAAATGGAACATCTCCTTGTGCATTATTCCGACGTTTCTCGTGTGTCGTACCTGGCACCGCATTCTACGTCGCGCTGCCGAAGATTTGGTATCGCCGACAAATGCTCGGTCCAATTTCGTCATACTGAGCTTTCGTGTGGCACGAAGTATAGAACTCGGGCTGTTCTACCCTCAGTCTTGCGAGAATTGGTGACAATGAGAATCTTACCAATGAGGCCAGCAGTGATCCTCCAAACCAGACGGCATAGCTACAAGAGAGAATCTGAGCTACCATGACAAGCCACGGTTATCAACATGCTTACCGTTGACGTTTGTGCGAAATAACATCGACTTCAACCCCGGAAGACTGGAATGTAAACTTTAAGAATGGCCTTGGCAATTCACCGCATGGTTCGAACCTTTTGGGTACTTCCACTCGAAATCACACTTGCTTCCAGCCGGCGATCAACCAATTGTTTGAGATCCCGTTTCAGTCGCTGGCCAAAATGTTGAAACATCGTGGATCCTCCTGATAACACGATGTTCTGTCCGGAGTTGAGGAAATGAATTCAGCATGGCAGCCCGTGCTTACCTTGTACAAACCACGGCGGACGTCAATTGGGGACGCCTGGATCACATCGTCCACGATGTCGGGCAATGGTGTCAAAAAGTCGGAGGAGTAGATTTCCGGATTGAAGAAAATTTCAGGAGCAAGGAACCGTTCATATCCGATATCAATGGAGTATTTCTGCTCGATAGGTTTCATCAGCGGAGGTGATGTACGTGAGATCTGTGAGAACTTGCCTTTCCGGTGACACTGTGCTCGCCGTCGTACCTCTCAAAATATTTGTAAGGCTCGGCATCGTACTTTCTGAACTCTTTGACGATGTCTTGGCAAACGTAACTGTAGTCTTCCTTTACCTTCGAGGCAATTCTCATCTGGTCTTCCGGAGCAACTCCCCGTTCCATTTCGCCGCGTTCTCGCAGGAGATTTAGCACAAACTGCGTGATGTCGCGACCGGCGATGGGAATATGCTTGATGGCACTCCCTATCACGTAGCCTTCTGCGCAAGGAATTACGTGCGTGACACCATCACCAGAGTCGATGACCGTGCCCGTCAATGTTCTGTCTGTAACTCTGTTCGAAGACCACGATGCCGCGAGCGCCAGCACAGCCTGCACAGCTATATAGAGACCTTTGATGTTGAATGACTCAAAAAATATCTCGGCCGTCTGCTCTCTGTTCTCCGGGGGATTGAGGGGAGGCTCTGTCTGATGATACAGGATCAATATCACGTCTCAATCGCGATTGAGGGTGACCGACCAGAAGAAAGTAATGATCTTCGGGCTCTGCGCGCAGGTACTTGAAGATCGTCTGCTCCCAGTAACGTTCCATCTGATCCCAGTTATCAATCATGCCGTGGCGAATGGGGTAGTGCACGCCGTATCCAGGCGTCCGTGCGTTCGCGAGTGCTTCGTCCCCGATGAAGAAATCGAGGTCTTCGATGCCTCGCTTCGATGCAAGGTTGCCGGGTTTTGCTGGGATCGGAGGGCCTCCGCGTGTTGGCTGAGACGCAGGCCCGCGTGTGGCTATCGCCGTCGGAAAGACGCTATGTTAGGGTCAGTCGATGTCCCGACCGCAGCAAAAAGACCCACAATGAAGGATCGGAGTTACCCGCGAAACTGAGAGCGTGTGTTAGCGTCGATGCTTAGTTCGATGAGTTACACTCGTACCCTATCTTCGAGAAACCAGTTCCATTATCACAGATAATGGGTGCGAGCTGCGACATCGTTGTGTTGCTGCCTCGTGCAACGCAATATCTCAGGCTGGAAATGGAAGTGGCTGCGAATGATTTTGTTTGGTCCAGCTTGGCAAAAGCTTTGGTTCCTAATAAGCACAGACATCGGATTCCGGCCGCACTCGGACTCGGAATTTCCTTGTTCATCTTTGAGCCAAATTTATTGGTGAGAGACCTCACGGGCCCCGGAGTCCACTATTATTCTTCAGACAATCTTAGTCTGTTCAGCTTGACTTGATTACATCTTCTAGACGCGCTTCCAGTCCACGGGATAGGGCTCTTGACCTCGAAGGCATTTTTGGTCAAAGCAGCTACTAGTCAGTTCATGACGTCACCGGCGACTCACCGCCAGCATCAAGTCTCAAAACGATGTCATTGCAATTCTCGCAAGCCGTGTGCCGCGGTCCAGGTTGGTATTCTTCGTCGCCGTTCAAGTTTCTTGCCTGGAACCAATCAGCCTCTCGCTTTTTCTTCCCGCCAGCGCAAGAATGATATGTATCAACATACTCTTGACGGGCCCAACTGGTACGCCCATTAAAGTCCTTGGAAACTTATCCGCGACGACTATCTTGTATAGGATATATCGACGGTTCCGTCTTCTCAGCTCTCCTTCGCCATCCGAGACTTGACGAATTCAACATCACCGTTCTCGTTCGTTCGGAAGAGAAACTCTTTTTGAGGGTGCCGGTGTCACGCCGGTGGTAGGCTCGTACGGCGACTCAACCCTCCTCAAGAACCTTGCATCCCAAGCCGATGTCGTGACCACATGCGTATGGTCTCTCCAACATCTCGCCATCTTCAAGCAAGCGTTGAATCGGATGTTCGCAAGCTGATTCAGACAACTTGACGCCTACGAAGGTCATACTTGAGGGATTAAAGCAACGTCACCGCGAAACGTTAACGACTATCTTGATTCACACGTCAGTTTCACATCTTCTTTTCACTCGTTTCACACTATATCTGCTAATCACACCGTGTAGCGCATAGTCTAGCACAGGTACGCCACACGTGTCAAATTTCCAGAGCACAGTTACTGCAGCGGTGCTCATCGACGACGCTAAAGGCGACTATACGTCCGACAACATCTATTCGGACTTCAATATCCACATGCTAGAATCTTTGCCGCGCGCACTCAACCCCACATAGAAGTCGATCTTGCAATAATAGAAGCCGGAGAGGAAGGTGCGATCCAATATATGTGAAAGATGAATTTCTAGGTCTATATGAACATTCGTTCAGAATACATTAAGACATGCAAATTTGTTCTGGTTTGGTCTACGGCACCGCCCGTACACGCCTCGTCTGCCTTGGGATCCAGAATGCGCATTCTCAAGCCATTCCTGCCTTCATCAACGCGGGTATTAATCGGCACCAGGGTGGCATGGTAGACAGAGGCTTGAACGTTTGGTCCCACGTACACATCGAGGATCTCGCATGTTATATTTGATGCTTCCATCAGTTCTTGCCGTCTCTACGTGGGCCGCAACGGTGTGTACTTCGCGGAGAATGGAGAATGCGAGGGAAAATCTCCCAGGAGGTGGCGAAGGAACTTAGTGCTCGAGGATGTGGTGGGTGCCGCCCAACAGTCTTCACCGAAGCAGAGAGGCAGAAGTATACATTCGTAAGCCCTCCAGCGTCCAATGATCGACCCTGGACTGAACTGGCTTCAGACACGAATGATGGGTGCTAATGCCAATGCCAGAGGGGAACGCGCGAGGTCGATTGGATGGAGGCCAGTGCATGGCAAGCAATCTTTGATCGAGACGTGAAGAGGTGAAAGTGCTGATGGGCCGGGTTCGAAAGGAGCAAATCTTTTAGCCGAGCAATATTTTGGGTGATTCCGGTTCCCAAGTGAGTGTAGATTTTCGGATCTGTATGCCTACTACTATCTAGAGAATCATTCGCGAAGACTACGCGAGAATGTGGGTATTGTCTCCTGAACTTGGCAACGCCGCACTAACCGAATTCGGTAGGCAACTGGTTACCATGTTATTTGTTTAATTAATATTTTCCGTTTCTGTCTGAGGCTTATATTTTCTGCACCCGCGCTAAGTATAAGTTTATCTTAGATCAACGTGTTGCTCGGACCCCCCCGTCGCCCATGCTTTCACGTACTAGACCATAACAGCCTTATCCAATTCCGCTGTCACTCTTTATAGCCCACGCTCCTTCCTTTCAGCATTCCAACTTGACTCTATGGCGCCACATATCCTTCCCCGTCAAGAGTCTTCAAGCGTCAGTAATAGCCTCGCAGGGGGCCTGATCGCCGGCTTCGTCGTCTTGATTGTAGGGCTATGTTTTATATGTCACTTTTGCCTTCGACGACCCAAAACAAACCAAGTGGGAGCCGACCAGCAGGGAGGGATGGGCCGACCAGTGATGATAGAGGTGGACACTTCAACGAAGCAGTAAGGATTCGAATATGCCAGCCTCCCTGCATACTGATTGTCTGTTCTTAAGAAATGTGTCACCTCCATCTCCCTTTAGTCGACAAAGGCTTAGGGCATCGATCATCATGCCCGTAAAAACAATCGCTCGCAAGCCGCCATCTCCTTTGTCCGGAAAGACAGCCTTCCCTCTTCATCCTTCTCCCCCTCAGTCTCAACCTCCCAGTCCTTCTTCCCCTTTGTCCCCCCGACCACTGTCCGCTTCCCGTCCCCGTTCCATGTCACTTCTCAACCCAGCATGTTCCCGACAGAGCAGGGTCTCTGCCGGACTATCTCTTTACGCTCCATCCATATCCTCTTCGAGACGGAATTCTCGTCCGTCCTCCTTCCGTTCCGCATCTCCTACAAACGTGGCGAGACCCGTACGTCAAGCGTTCGAGCCCTCGCTCCCCGACGAGCTGGCACTCCGTCGAGGCGAGTACATCACGGTAATCCAGTCTTTCGACGATGGATGGTACCTCGTCGCTCGCGACGCCCCATCCCCATCCCGCACCTCCCGAATTTCCTCGTGGACAAAGAAAGGGAAGGAAAAGGAAAAGGAAAAAGAGACGAGCAAGACCGACGGCGACGATGTTGACATCGGGCTGGTCCCCGCGTGGGTGTTCGTAAAGCCGTTGCAGGGCGTGACAGTCACCAGGCCGATGCGGAGCTCAAGCCTCAATGCACTCAACCTCGATCATCAGGGGCTAGGCGACGGGAGGGGCAACATCATCTCATGGTCATTATTTTCATGATACGGTAATGATGACGACGGGGAGTAATACGTTTCACCGCCCGTGTCTCATGCGCTCTTCTTTTTTCTTTGTTTTGCAAATGCTCGACGACTTGACCGTGATTTGGATTCTCATGCTCTCCAAATCGGCCTGTGCGCACTCAGCATGCGGCCTGATCATGGTTTTGCTTCCTCTCCGTTTCCATCCCAGCATACTTGGGGGGCGCGGGCGCAAATAGACTCCCATGTGGTGTTGGGAGGATTACGACTGTAACCATGTCTTTCCGTTGCTTTTTGCCGCTGGTGTACAGTACCAAGTTTGTTTGTTTCGGATATGTGACGGATATTTCCTCGCAACCCCCCACTATTGACTGTCAGTGATTGAATGCCATCACGACACGTCACGCAAGCGCGGTTACCTTAATTCGGAGGGGCAAGGCTAAGTGGCGTACCGGGTTGGGATGAAGGAAAAAGGGCCGTGCTGTTCCATGACCACGGCGTTGGAGCTATCTTGAGATCTAGGCGGATTTTCCCGATGCTTATGCATCCGAACGTCGACATCGCCGCTGTGCAATGCACCACATGGCCTGAGTGAGAAGTTGCGCAGTCCAGACTTTCCTAATCCTCAGGATCCGGCCCTGGTAGGCTGTGTACCTTATCTGTCATTTGAACTGCCCAAGGACCTGTGTTGCTTCCATCGACGGTAAGTGAGTGAGTTCTTTTCCAAAGAATGTTTGGAGGCAACCATGTGAAAGCTCGAGGTGAAGGATGAGAGTCGTTGCCAACGAGATATTCAGTGGTTGGGCTCAAAACTTCGGACCGTGGTGCCACGGCGACAAAATCTAAAGAGAGAGCTGCAAAATAAACATAAAAAAGAAGAGAGTCTGTAGAAAATTTCCCACAAACTGCCATTGGGTTAAGGTAAGCAATACCGTACGCGAACTTCTTATCAGCAAAACGTGACGTTCTCTGTGATGCTGTGGACGCCCAGAACATGATTCATAAATCAAAGGCACTTTTCTGTTTTGAACGCAGTACATATAGTCTGTGCCGTTCCCGGACCGTCGGAAGCCTTTCGATTCTTCTAATTTCAAGACGAGTCGCTGATCGACATTTCTTCGTGCTGTGGTATCTATCAGCTGTCACACTTGCGCTGTCGCAGTGTCTATCAAATCAGGCTGCCGAGACGGACTCCTCTGCCATGTGTATTGTCTTATGTCCGAGTGTGTCATGGTAAGAAGTGCGACGTCAGTCACGCGACGTCGTGCCAGTTCAGGGAGGGGCCCATGACATTTTTGACTTCACAGGTACTTACTTGCATGTAGCCCAGGTGTTCATGTGTGATGAAGCCGCAAGGTATCAACGGGGAAGAGGATGCATTCTTCAATTCTCTCTCATTGAATGATATAATGGCATAAACATGCGAGGAGTCTCCTGAGGGGTCGTTCAGTCTATCATTCATTCCGCGTCGGCACGGCGGTTAAATTGACAGTAGCCCGCTTAGATCCTATCTTGCTGGTCGATTGGCACGATGATATGTCGGTAGGGTCAGAATGCTTATCAGTCGTCATGGTCGCCCGCTGAGTCCGGTGATGGATGATGCCATCCATGGCCATGGCTGATTTGAAAGAACTACTACTCACAAACATTTCCACCTTATTTCCACACCCGAGTCGCAGCTTCACATTTTCGTCTATGGATTCTGCGCAATTGGACCTCGACGACGATCGGCGGTGTCTCTCGAAGTTCTAACATTGGCTCGAGGATCAGATCGACATCCTCTTCCTTCAGTGTCAGTGCGGATCGTTCCACGAAGGGATTAGCCGTATCAGCAGGTAAGCCTTTGTTGGATCCGGATTTTTTTGTCGAGTTCTCGACGTCCCAAATAAAACAGTCGAGCATTTCTAGTTGCAGTGCTGTTGCGATTCGCGAAGACATGATATCGCATCGAGTAGCATCATTTCCAAATGCCATGGGTGACTCGATCTAATGGATGTGTACGGCCTCCCGTATTATTTGTAAGGCTGCGCCGTTGCAGTGCGGGAATGATATTTTTGGGAGGGGGAGAGGGGTCTTGCCTGGACCCGAACGCGGCCAACTCACCTCGTTTTTTGTTTCGCTTTCCTTCCATTCCATTCATTTCGGGAAGTCGGACCATCGGTTTACCAGGGCGACAGAACAGATCCGTTGGAAGTCGTTCATTTCCAAGGGAGTCCGTGACAAACGGGTGGCGTTGACTTCAGGCACTACTTCGAGTTGTTGCTAAATCACCTCAAACCAGACAACCTTTAACGTTTTGCTCTGTAGCGCATCAGACAGGCCCCGAGTCTTACAATAAGAAAATAGTGATTCACTGGAAGCCACTTGGAGCCTCGCTCTCTCCTTGGTCTACACTCTCCCCCTGCCGGGATGAAAGCGGTTATGACCTTTCGACGATTGATAAGTATTTAACAATCAAGGTCCCGGTCCCGGCCAACTCCCCGCGAACATCTTACAGGCACTACAACAATAGACGAAACGTCATTCAGATGTCAGAGATAACAGATACTTACTAAGGAGACAACCGCAAGAGGTCCCCTCTATCTCCCCAAAGATAAATCACGCGTGCTGCACAAACTATCCTATCCAACGTTTACTAGAGGTCAGATCTTCAGACATAGCAGCTATCCAATCAAACAAAAGAAGTCTGAGCCACCCCGTGCAGCGCCTGGATTATAGATCACATTAGAAGAGGCAATTTAGATGTTGTTTATTCCGTTCCCAACTTGGCTCAGAAACGTCTTCCGTGGTTCATCGATATGATATCGATATCAGGAGCTCTTACAAAAGTACAAAGACAACGCGCAGTGATTATCATCTAGCCAGACAGAAAAAACTAAACAACAGACTCTCCAGGTGACGATACAGTTTGAAACCCATCTAGATTCCGCGTACGTACAAGGGACTCATGGATAGCTAGTCTCATGCGATAAATAACTCCAAGAGGTAAGAAACAGGCTGGTTCGACTGATGCTGAATTCATGTGCGTTCGGGAAAACATCAACATCTTGTATCGCCTCTGCATCAAACAAACCGATCATAAATCGTAGGGATGAACTCTTCTGATACATCTGGGCTGTGGCCGAATCCAGTCGTCCGGGCCAGGCTTGAAGGTGCTCCACATGTCTTCGGCAAGGCTCTCCAGGACCATAGTTCGCAAGTCGGAACTGGTCATTCTCTCTGGATCTGGATGCGGCGGGTCATCGGGAGGGGGTCCGGGATCCGGGGAGGGGTAAGGTGGTTTGGGACTTCGGCCGCGACGAGGGAAGCCGATAGGCCACGTAGGCAGCCAGCACATCTCCTGTAAATCCCGACATACATTCATATAAGCCACTTTACAACGTCCAGACGTGATGGCACGACAGAACGGACCTTGAGACCACATCCAGGATTGCACTTGACCCACAGGCTCCAGTCAAGCCACATCATCAGCCGGTCCAAGTCCTCTTCCCATGCATTCCAAAGGTTCGTCACCTCATTTATGTCTGGATATTCATTTGTGTTAAGCGACGGGTCGAGACCCACATGAACGCCAGCCGCCCACATCTTCGTTATGACGCGGCAAATCTCTCGGGTGGTCCCCTGCACAGCCTGAAGAAGTAAATGTTCTGAATCTGTCATAGAGTCTAATTCGGATTCCAAGGAGTACGTGTGCGTCGTAGCGCAGAGCTGGAATATCGGATTTGCCCACTGTGGATCAGCCTTATCTGATGAATTGGTTGGTGTTGCCATGAAAAGGAGGTAGGGTGTCAACATGATTCGAAGCTGAATTTGAACTTTGATAGCGACATCGATGATTTCGTCCGGGTTTGTCGTCGAAGAGTTCAGGAGATGATGCGTGAGTTCAAGCCGTTGGGCGTATCGGTCGACTATGACCTGAACGAGAGTTCGCCAGTCAATCCCGCTAGACAGACCCGTAGGTCTGCTCAAAACCCTCTCCACCCTTGACTTTATGGCCGATAGATTCTCGCTTGATACATTTTGCACGCGATGGTCCCACCTTTCCTGACCGGCCCGAATGTCGACTAGTGAAGGTGCAAGTTGGGTGTCATAGAACGAGACCAGTCCTGCCAGGTCCAACTGAAAACGCGTTTCTCCTGGGAAGTGATTGTGCCAAAATCCGGCGTTCATGGATTCAAACAAGATGGGTGACACTGTTCAAGCCATCCTCAGTATCCCTTTATAGATGAATTTTAGCGGACGACTTACTATTCGTTGGATCAAAAGCATTTCCAGCCGTTAAGTGCGAAAACGAAACCACGCTGACACCAGAGGTAAAGTTGCAAAGCATGACCTCACTAAAGACGTTTAACTCGGAGGGTCCAGCTACTGTCAGAATGATCGCTCACAAATCCATCTCCATCCTGTAGCGGGTTCAGCGAGTGACGAGTGAAGGGGTAGTATAAGCGGGGATTTACCTTACAAAGCCATCCACTAGCACGCCGAAGCTGTTTCCCCAATCACAAAGGTCCTGAATCCTCTGCATTTCATCTACCATGACACCACCGCCAGACTCGGTGCCCGGTTTGCCCCATGCCAAAAGGTCCTGTGTATCCATTGAGCCGTACGGCATCTTGGCGGCACTGCTACCATCGAAGTACACGATCTTGAGGGGTCTGGTGGTCGCGAGCGTGAGTTGCCAGCATCCTTGTTGGAAACGCATATTTCGGTCCCGGCAAAAGAGATACGAATGTTCTGGATCTGTAGCCACCCATTCCGGACCGGGTGGCAGCTCATTGTTGCTTGTCCCATGGTATAGCAGAGTTCCCTTCGGAATGGTTCCCGGTACAATGTTGTGACCTGGAAGTGGATGTATGTTTAAAAGGAAAATGGGAAACTAGACGAGGACAGAGACTGCTTACCATTTCTCATGCGTGTGTTGGGCCAGTGTTGAAGTAGGGAGTATACGGTTTCGAAAACGAGATGATCAGTTACGTTGGGGTTCGGAGGCGTGTTCAGGTTCCATTCTGTGAGGTCATCCTGTCTGAGATTGGTTGTCAGTGGTACCTGTATATCGAACGCGGGGGCGAGAAGTGCCGCGAGCAGGCAGAAGAGAGCTGCTCGCAGCATTGCGGAAGACCACTGGCTGCAGGAAGACTTTGGCCCGGTCACACGGCGTCGGGGGTTATATATACGCTATCATGTTCTGCTGCGGAATCGATAAGCCACCATAGAAGTTCGAGTGGTCGTCGGAGGACTCCGATATAGCAACTGCCTAGTCCTAGTCATTCCCAATTGGTTTTACTTCGAAGTTTTGATTCGGTGCGCGACGTCGCGGCTGAGTCACAGGCAATGACTCCATTAAGGGTAAGTACTAGTATCCACATCAAAGTTCTTTCCCCATTTACAAACCTTGTATTTTCCTCCGTCATGACCTCACCGCTGGCTGGTCCCTCCATACCAGAAGGTCTTGTGTATCGGGATCAAAGTCTCTGTTCGCAACATGGCGGAAGACTGGGGACTTCGTGGTCATGCAGTTCCGAGAGTTGTATGTATTTTTATGTTCGGGATCTGTAGCCTCTGCCCATCCTGATAGAGCAGTACTAGTGCCTTCTGAATGGTTCCCGGTATAACGTTGTGACATAAAAGTGAAACTTGATGGCGGCAGGGACCCAGGATTGCTTACGTACCCTTTCTCTCGAAATTGGTGAAATTACAAGAATTTGTGCAGTCCAGCTATGTAGTCAACATCAGGAAGCACTCTAAAGAAACACGGCGGATACAGTGACCGAAGCCTTGCATGTAACCTAGAAGCAACGGAACACCCCTCGAATACCACTAGAGAACATGCTTTTAGTATGAACTTGAATCAACCCTCGACAACGAAACCCTCAAATATACATGCCCCCGGACCTCTCGCTCATCAAGGTAAACTATCTTCATTCCAATTTCTGACTTCAAGTTTCTCCATCGTCTCATCCACGACCAAGCCCACCGATGTCTGCGACAACGTCTTCTCCGAGTTCACGTTAAATGCTGGTCCCTGGAACCAATTCACAGCTCCGTACACAGGCATGTAATACCACCCCACTGCCAGTAACAACACCCCACCCAAGACGAGCGACGAGTAGTTCATCGACGCTGCGTCCGGGCCAGGGCTGTCCGGGAAACATAGTATGACGAGCATGAAGGACATGAAGATGACCGCAATGGCGGAGACTGGGCCACTCTACCGGGAATCCAATTAGTCTTCGTTAGTAAATGGACTCATAATAAGTAGAGCTCACAAAAACTCCGATCGAGAACGGACCGGGCTTGTAATCGTTCTTAAACACGAACCTCGATACGATCGGTACGATGTACGCCACGTACAACGACGTCACCGAAATGGTAAACACGGCACTAATCGCTGTCGAACCCGCTAAACCCAACAGTCCGATGAGGGCCGCGAGCAAGCAATCGAACAAGACCATGTTGACGGGGGTGCCCGTGTATGCGTTCATCCGATACAGCAGCTTCGACAGGGGGAGCGCACCATCCCTGGCCAACGCAAATGATTGACGAGATGCAGCGATAACAGTGGAAGAGCCCATCATGAATCTGGAAGGGGGGTGAGGAAATTCGGAAAAGCAGGGATAGGTGACTTACTGGGTGATGATGACGAATGACCATAGGACGAGTGTCCACGACGAGCCGAATGAATTTAAAAATATCTGGGCCATTGGCTGGCCGACAGGGGTGTTTAACAGGCTGAGAACATCTGGTCCCATGCAGAATGCTAAGGTCACATTGATGGCTGATATCCGCATATTATATCCCGTGTTATGCACCGTCAGTCGTGGACTCACCCCATCCTAGTATGCCTGACACCACAATGGCACTGATCTTTCAAATATCGAAAAAATTTCAAGATACGTGAGTAAAGCTAACACTCACTATTCCCCAAGGGGTAGATATCGCAGCGTTTTTCGACTCCTCGCTGATGTGTATCACCGAGTCATAACCAGCTTTAGGCGACGATAATAAAGACTGAGCAAAACCATCAAGCTTTACTTCAATCGAACTGACCAATTGTCCATAGAGGAAGCAGTAAACCAAGGAAGAAAGCAAGTCCATTCGGCCATCCAGAAACTATCAAGGTGAGTATGACAATTTCAAAATATCGTATCAAGCGCTTACGATTCGTGAAATTCCCGAAAACATATGATGCAGGATTCTTCAACTCTTTGGGGGTCGCGATGGGTAGGGCAATGATGACTACTAGACATATTCTGCCCGATTTTTCCAGACCAACGCCACGCAGGAGTGTAACTCGGACTCACAACAAGTTACAAGCTGCGTATGCTGTTTGAAGCTTCCCAAGTACCTTGGTCCCTAGACTGCAAGTAATGGCTTGGCTGACAAGGATTGCGAGGTAGATGCCACTGTCATGTACTCAGTCGCACTGGCAAATATCGAGTGACACTAGTAAAGACACTCACTAGATCTGACTATTTGTCATAACCAGCTGCCCATTAGTGCCTATAGTCGCTGCAGCACCTATCTGGCCAGCACATGCCCAATCGATCGAAGCTGGATAGATCATTCATCAAACAAATCATCTCTGCTTCGATCAAAAAGTAAAGGTCTTCCATACCTATCCCAGTGACCATACCGATCGTATTCGCATCTGGAGCCAATTGCTCGACCGCCAGTATCAAGGACAAACTCATACATAGACTCACATCCAACGATCCAACACAAGATATTGCGCGACTGCGGAGACGAAAGAGTATATGTCAAGTAGTACAGCTATGAAAAACGACGATCACGACTATTTTCATGGAGATAGAGACAGGACACACACCCCTCCTGATGTGGGAGCCGACGACGCCAGCTCGGCCAGTGCTATCCCAATGCACAGAATGCAAGACGCCCCCAAAGCCCACTAGAGAGCGTCAAGGAACGAGAGTATGGAACAACAAATAAGCAACATACGCCCCACACCAGCGAAACAGGCCTCCATTGGATATTCCACTCGGAAAGACAGATCTACAAGTTGGCACCAAAGTTCAGAATTGACAGATGTCGACGCAAGAATACTGGACGCACGCTATCGATGGCAACAACCCGATGACGCCGAACGAGATTGCGAACACCTACCAAAAACCTCTTCGGTTTGGGGCGCGCGGCTATCCATATCAATATCCTACTTACCTCCAGGAAATTAAAGGCTCTGTTAAATTCTTGTTTATATCCCAGCCTCGCAAGCACCGTTTCATCCGAATCGTCTGTTATACGACGGGGAGTCATGGTAAGTGAGAAGAGACCCGTGAAGCGGCGTTGGGACGCAAACAGTTATCCTGATAGCCGCTATATGGCCTCCCGATCTGGATTAGAAATCATACTAAATTTACATACTTAACTTGAAGGCACAGAACCGTCGACCCGCGTAATAACAACGACCCAAAAGGACATAGCTGCGGACTGCCTCTGCAGCGGTGTTTCACGGATGAACTATCGCTTGCCAGTGGTGCGATGATAGGGATCCGGATGTTTACTGGAGCCATACACGAGGCGAGTGTGCCATGACGGTGTCACAGAGCACCAACAAGAATGGAAATTTCTGTGATCAACGTTCAACGATCCTTGTGCAATCCATGACAGTAGCACATGCTAATGATGTTTGGGTTAGCGGGATCCTCGAAGGCAGTGCCATACCGCCGAAACTTTGAAACCGTCGGAACGCCCAAGCTAGTTTAGGTTTAGGTTTACCTCATTAGAAGAACAATTTCGTAGTGTCGCAGTCATTGAAAAAGATTGATTCGAGTGGGCCTAAAGGAGGCAGTTTAACAAGACATTTTTTAGAAGACGAAGTAGGAGAAACCTCCGCTCGATCCTGTGGTGTGACTGGGCGAAATCAGAAATTGTGATTGCTCCCGTTATGAAACTTGTAAACTTCCGCCTTCAAGGAAAATTATGCAAGTAATGGCAGGAACGGTGGTCTGATGGCTGTGTCTGGGAGGTTGGGTTGCCCCTTCACATGGACTGATATACTTGTAGGTCCAAGTTCAGCATGCCAGAAACAGGAAACTCCATACACTCACTCGCTCATCTACGCCTGCCTCGTCAAACAGTCATAATCATTTCCCTCTCTTCTTGGACTTACCCCACCAGCGCGGCAGTCAATGTTGTCGTCTTCTGAACGTAGTTGGACGCCACCGAAAGTCATACTACGCCACCGCGAGCAACAACCACCCACCCAGGACGACCGAGTATGGTTCATCATCGCCGGATCAGGACCGTTCTGGAAACACAGAACGACGAGCATGGTGAACGTGAACGTGAACGTGACCGCAATGGCCGCGCTCGGAGCGCCCTGACTCGCCACATAAGCGTTTCCAATGTCTATGACGCAGGGAGTACGCGGTCTCGAATACGGGGTGATCAGTCGTAAATATTGGGATTCGGGGGTGCATCGAGGTTCCATTCTGCATGGTCGTCGCGTTCGAGAGTCCTATTTTACACCGAACCCGGGGATGAGTGCTTGCGGCGAGCAGGCAACATGCTCGGTGAAAATGGTGGGAAGAGGTACAGTACCTCATTTGAACAAGTTACTG
>JBBPNU010000189.1:0-24022 GCA_038091055.1 Leccinum angustisporum
CCTGAACTTAGTAGGACGTCTCGCCGGCCGGGGTGTTTGTGACCTACGGTCGCTGAAGAGTCAGTGTATCCCGAGTGGCGATTATCATCTGTATTCCGACGAAATGTCTCGCTTACCTATCTATTAAAGTCTACTCCTAGCAATGCGAAGCCAAGTATCTAAAATCTATCTCAGGTGTTTGGATCAATTGTGAGGGGAAAAAATAGCTTCAAACGATTTCGCGTCGCGAGTTTGAGTCGAAGTACGTATCTTGAAGGACGAATTGATACTGAGCATACCAGAATAGATCGCTACCTCGGGTTACTTGGTGGCTTCACGATGACGTTTCCTGTCTCGTCACCGTCCTGTTGTCCCGCATCCCTTGTGTCCTTCAACCGTACTTATCGACTTGTCTGCATTCTGCCCATGTTAAACGATCTTAGAGGCAAGGGAGGCTATACGATGTTGGAGCGGGAGTAGAAACGCGGCGGAGAGTGCCAGCGGAGCTGAGAAAAATAAAGGATGTACAACGGAAACGGACATGCATGTCTCTTCGCCACGACGCCACCTTGGCGCCCTCATTTGCGACAGAGACAAGAGTCTAAGTCTGAGCGTCAACTGGACGATGACGTGCTGCACTGCCTGGCGGGTTTCATCATGAGGACGAGGACGAGGCGGAAGAGGATTCAGAATCAGCAGCAGTCGTTCGCCTTTTCGAAGGTTGTCGAATCGCAGACCACAACTTGACCCCTGATCGTCCCAGCCACTTTCGAATCATCCATTCCTCGCCACCGCTCACGAACTGCTTCCTGCCCGGGAGAAATACAACCGGATACATATAATCAGAAAGATTGAGTTGGATCGGGAGTCTACCAGTGTCGTCATTTGTTTCTGTGTCACCATCAATATTCCGCTTTCAAACCACCTCGTTTTCATCACCTTCGATGGACATGGCTCCGGTATAACAAAGGAACGTCGAACTAGCCTTCAGAATTTGCTCTCGTCAATGTTGTCAATCAGATGTCTTGTCGATGCGCTCACCGCCCTTGTTCCTCTACCATTCAAGCGTCTCTTGGAAAGTATACCGGGCTGCCAGCGATCCGCGCTGAGCGGTGGAAAGAAGGATGACCACCAGTCACCAAGATGTGCACTTGGCGCTTGCTTTCGCCTACTTGCGCCCTTGACATTCTTTCGGCCCCGCGTCGGTACAGTATTACTTACCTCACAAATTATGAGATCCTCGAGGCTGGTGCAGAAGTGCTCACAACCCACCCACCAGTCAAAAATATCCAACGCGATAATTGGGACCCACGCTGTTTCAGCCCCCCCTTGACTCAACCTCGTCCTCTGGCAGGCGCTGGCTCGCCGGTGCGATCAGAAGCGGCCACTCCGCCTCAGCGGGAAAGAAAACGAGGTTGATCCATTCAGAGAGTGGTAGGTACATGCCCAGATGGTAAGTAACTGAGATGGTTGGAACACAGGTACCAGAGCATGGAAAACGATGAGGGAAGTGCTTCAAATTTGCGCTTCCAGATCCAGAATGGAAAGCGGGCTTGCCGTGGGGCCCATAACGTCAACTGCGTACCCTCGACGTAGTATACTAGACGAATAATACATTTGGTCATAAGAACCATGGTCTGCAAAGTGCAGAAGGCTGCTGCACGAGCTCAGGAAGTGTTGGAGGGATGTTACTCCAATCAATGCGGTGATGCCCCGTGCCTACACCCACCGAGCGTGTTCAACGTTCAGCATCCGAAATTCTAGCAATTGAATACATTTCGTCACGGAATCCAATCTGTTATCGTACAAAAGCGTTGGCATTTCTAGTCGCAACGCCGTCTCTTCCGAGAGTGCTGTCCATATCCTTCCGCAGTCGTCACCCTGAACCTCGCCTGTTTTCCCGCCTTTGCCATGCAGGAACGATCAGATACGGCGGTGGGCAACGGAATGGCGGCATTGTCATCGTCTACAGATTCTGCGAGTGTGATTAGGTGTATTTCAACGTGATGACATATTACTTACCCACACCGCGACGAACGAGTTGAAGGCGTTGTTCATCCTTGGCCAAGAAGAGCGCATGATAAAGCTTGTCCGCTTCTTCTGCATCAAGGCTACATACCCCCTTGTCCTTCTCACAAACGACTCCTTGTGGCCAATTGGCAATCATATATCCCTGCTTTTTGAGCTTTCCCTCCAGTGTGGACCATGGTAGGCGATCATTCGGTAACTTGAAACCAATTTCACCTGCACGTTTTAGCGATCAACTTTTCCAACGTATCTTTCATGCGACGATAAGACTCACGGAGCATTTCGGTGAGTTTTTCCTTGATTCGGTCGATCTTACGCGTCTTTCTGGAGTCTTTTCTTGAGGTGCACCTGAACACGGATGTCGAGGGTTCTGTCTGGGAAATCGGCCTGTAGGAGAATGATATCAGATATATACACAAATATTTGCATATCTCGTCTCAATGGAAGGGGAAAGCCGAACAGCAGATCAAAGAATGTGCACTAACACGAAGTTCAGACTGGAATCGGCTGGGCATTCAAAACTAGTGCTTGAAGTGCTCTGTTCACCTTGAGAAAAACTTGATGGGGCGGTGTCAGAGGGCAAGCGAAACCCGTATGAGATCCCAAGATCAACCTATGAGAAATTTGATGATCATACGCAGGTAACAAACATTCAAACATTAATACCAATTTATGATGCCAGTTTTCAAATATGCGCTGACGTTCCTCGTGCGCAAGGGAGGTGTTTGAAAGGATGGACCGCAGACTCGTGTCGTCAAATATGGATGATGTTTCCGACAAAACTCGATCATGTGGATCTGTATGCAATAGTAGAGGGAGCATGCGACCGAAATCATATTGCAAGGCAATGGGTAGCTTTTGGAAGTATAAGTGGGAGGAGAGTGATGACTCGCAATTCCTTACATCAAGATCGGGAACCATTCCGGAAATGTATGCCGTGTATGGGGGTGGTAGGTGGAAATCAGGAGCTTGGGTCATGACGTTGGTCGGTTGATCGAGGACAGCATTGTTTGTCTGGAAAGTGGAGTGGGATAAGAGAAGCGATGGCGCGTGGTCCTCGTGACGAACAGACGACACTGAAGAGTGAGCCTTCCGCAGGGTCAACACGACAGCAAAGTCGGAATTAATTAACTACGGACCTTGTCGTAGTCGAACTGATTGTCATCTGTGAGTGTTGTGGGCGGGAGCTCAACCTGTGCCTTATGGTGACACGTTTAGAACAGAAAAGAAATTAAAAATAGGAATGAACTTGTACCTCCGGTAAGTCAACATTGCTGTCCGACTGGATTTCCACAAGTTGTTTCTGGTGTACATTGGATGTCAGGACAGTGGACTCAGATAACAACATTCTTTCAAAATGGATATACTCACATGCTTGAGGTATGATGGTGGCAGGACACCATGTAGATTGCGGAGCGTAATCGACCTTTCACCCGCAACCACCATGTCGTAGTTTGCCGAAATGGCCATGGTCTTGACATTATAAGGATGGTCTAAGACAGGGCCAATTTGCTGATGTGTTGTAGTGTCCCAGAACGAGACCGATGTGTTGGCAGAGACAACTATGCATGTGTCGTCAGATACTAGTGTGATGCAGGACCTGATGCTGCCGTGAGTAAACCATTGTGAGAGCATTTTCCTGGAGGACACGTCGAGACAGTAGATTTTGCCATGAGATAAGGCAAATAGTTTCTGTCCATCGCCTGTCCAGCTGAGGGATCCGTTGAATAGCGAGTTGACTTCGATTGGAAATTCTGCGAAGAGGGTACCATCAAGACTGTCGTAGACTCGGACGGACTCGCGTTTCCAGGTGGTAGTCGCAATGAATTTGCCGTCCGGTGAGAACTTGACTGTGACCACACGAAAGAGTCGTGCCGTGGGAAATGACTAGACATTCGGTTTGTAGCATTAGTCAGCAACCCTATGGTTCGCACGTCTCCAACGCAGCGCCAACTTGAGTTAGCACTCCCAGGCACTTCGCTCATTAACAGGTCGACCGCCGGCTGGTCAGCATCAGCGAGAGCGTAAGTACCTCACACTGGCACGCAGGTTCAGCTCGCAAGCAGTCGAGCACATCGAGGATCATCGATCCGACGCAAGATAACTGGCACGCGCCACCCTCAGGCTAGCGTGTACCGAGTCCCCTTGTGACTGACTCCGCCATCTGCCTCGCTGGCAGGCAGCGCCATTCCCGAGAACTTACTTGACGGCGACGTTTGGAGTCGCAACATACCCATATCGTTGGTCGAGTTCTGCTCAGAGTGTAGCCAATGAGACGATGAAGATATGGTTCGTAGCCGACCAGAAATCTGATCAAAGGGCAAGCAGATGTTTGGATCACATACTAACATTAACTTCCGCGGACAGTGGTCTCAGGTATCTACGAAGCACACACACCAATCTCTAACCTCATCCACTACGCTCCCTGATGACTCTCTCCTTGTCCAGCGGACTCACGCCTCCCGCTGAGATGCCTTGCAGTATAGACCAGCATCAGGAAGATGGCCAAAGGCGACATGCTGACGAGGGCGAGGCTCGCGGCAAGTGCCGGGGATCCAGACAGCGCAACGAATGCTACGATGCGGACGACGACAAACCCAACATCGAGCGTGGCAAAGAGCGCGGCAAAGAGCAAGGCAAACGTCACGTAGCCGATACGCTCAGCGAGTTCCTACGTCGACAAGAGCAACGTCAAAGATATGATCACCATCAATTGCAGGACCAATACCTTAAGCTCGGTAGGTGACAGTCTTCCGTAACCGTGGTGAATGCTCTCCGCCAATGCCAGGAAGAAGAGCGTAATCGGCATGAAGAAGCAGTCGCCACTGTTGAGATGAATGCTACGAGCCATTAGTCTGGATAGTCGTGGAGAACGGACAGTGGCCTCCTACGTGAAGCAGCTGCGAAACTGCATCGGATTGAAACGAAGGTGAGACTCGAAGGAGTATAGACTTGGCATTAAGGTACTGACCAGTTCAATCGACCTATCGATTCTGACGTCCAAAGCTGCTTTGACGTCCTCGAAATCACGCGATTCTTGTATCATGTTGTACAAGGCAAGCTTGCGTATCCAATTGATCACAATCTCGGACATGGTTGAAATGGATATTTGGGTGCGGGAAAGGAGGGAAAGGTGAGTATGCAGTTGTGGTTGAGTGCGGTTGATTGGTAGGTGGTGCATGGTCGTTGTACCCTTAAGTATCTTGTTGGAATTCTGTGTCGCGGACACGTGCTGCGATTGGAAGGGAATCGGAAGTGAGTGCACGTATTCCCGTAGACCAGCGCGCCGTTGCAGTCGAAATTACACCCAATATGGCAAGTAGGATGATGGGGACGTGGAGTTATGACCATATAAGTGATGTTCTGCGAGGGGCGTCATGGTTGTACACTGCCTAGCAGCTGGTTGATCAGATATCGATCACGGACGAGATGAGGAAGATGAGAAAAGTTGACTTTTATGGATAATCTTGGTGTTAGAAGCACTGCACCGGTGACAAAGGTACTATAGTACAAAGGTCACTGACTTCCGGTATTACACAGCAGTACCTGCGAATATTTCCCTCACCGAAATCATTAGAAAGTTCCATAAATGGAAAGTCGAGGATGATGAGCTTGTTTGTAGGGATACTTGTACATCCGCGCCGAAGGCTAGCCGTCGCACGTCCACGTTTTACTACTCTTGGAAAGAGGGTGATGAGGTTGCATACTTCCTTATACTTCCATAATTGTCGATACTATGCACGACGTTTGTCTTCGACTGGTTGAACTTGGATTCGGGACGACGAGCGCGGCACGACAGGTGCCACATGTAATTGCATTTTCACCAGGTGAATTTCTCCGGCGAATTCAATGCTCCGAAGGTATTCGATAAGTCACACTGGTCGGCCAACGACGTCAAGCCCAAGTGCTTTGGTTGCGTTAGAGTAAGTAATAAGCTAGAGTTCGTGGGAATATGCACGTGTATAAACGACCCCTAAATCACGAGACCGGCTGGGGAAATTGGAATTACTGCTCCCCGAAATGTCCACCGCATAGACCGCCTTCGTTCACCTTTTCAAAGGTAGTTGAATCCCACACGATAACTTGACCACTCCTCGTCCTAGCTACAATCCACTTGCCGTCCCGCGACGCGACAAGATCCAGAACGGGGTTTCCAGCATCCATTGGCATCCCCGGGCTCCCTAGTACCTGCATACCATCTTTGACTCGCCATCTTCGAACCATCCCTTCCTCGCCACCGCTTACGACCTCGCTTCCCGCCCGCGAGAAATGCGACCGAAGGCACATCATCAGAAGGATTCAGTTCGATTGTGAGTCTACCAGTGTCGTCGCTTGTTTTTGCGTCACCATCAATATTCCGCTTTCAAATGACCTGGGTTTCATCACCTTTGATAGACATTGATGCGGTATGATTAGATGAACGCCGACCTAGCCTTCAAATTTCGTTCTCGTTAATCGATTGTCTTGTCGATGCGCTCACCGCCCTTGTTCCTCTATTGTTTAAGCCTCTCTTGGCAAGTATACCGGCCTGCCAGCGATCAGTGAGTGGTGGAAAGAAGGCCTATAACCGGTCACCAGGCTGTGCACTTGGCGCTTACTTTCGCCCACTTGCGCCCTTTACATTCTTTCGGCCCCGCGTCGGTACAGTATTACTGACCTCACGAAGCATGAGATCCTCGAGGCTGGTGCAGAAGTGCTCACAACCCATCCACTAGTCAAAAATATCGAACGCGATCATTGGACCCCACGCTGTTTCAGTCCCCCCTTGACTCAACATCTTCCGCTGACGCTGGCAGGCGCTGAATCGCCGGTGCAATCAGAAGCGGCCGCTCCGCCTCAGCGGGAGAGAGAACGGCGAGGTTGATCCGTTTAGAGAGTGGTAGGTACATGCCCAGATGGTAAGTAAGATGGACGGAACGCAGTTACCGGAGCATGGAAAACGATGAGGGAAGTGTTTTGCGCTTCCAGATCCAGAATGGAGAGCGGGCTTGCCGTGGGGATCATAACGTCAACTGCGTACCCTCGACGTAGTATATATGAATAATACATACATTTGTCATAAAAACCATGGTTCGCAAAGTGCAGAAGGCTGCTGCACGAACTCGGATAGCACGGCATTGTTGGAGGGATGTTACTCCAATCAATGCGGTGATGCCCCGACGTGCCTACACCACCGAGGTTTCCTAAATACTGAACGAGGAGCGTCACGTTCGGCATTCGAAATTCTAGCAATTGAATACATTTCGTCACGGAATCCAACCTCTTATCGTACAAAAGCGTTTACATTTCTAGTCAAAACGCCGTTTCTTGTGAGAGTGTTGTCCGTATCCTTCCGCAGTCATCACCCTGAACCTCGCCTGCTTCCCCGCCGTTACCATGCAGGAACGATCAGATGCGGCGGTGGGCAACGGAATGGCAGCATTGTCGTCATCTACAGATTCTGCGAGAATGAATAGGTGTATTTCAACGTGATGTCATATTACTTACCCACACCGCGACGAACGAGTTGAAGCCGTTGTTCATCCTTGGCCAAGAAGAGTGTATGATAAAGCTTGTCCGCTTCTTCTGCATCAAGGCTATATACTCCCTTGTCCTTCTCACGAATGACTCCTTGCGGCCAATTGGCAATCATGTATCCTGCCCTTTTGAGCTTTCCCTCCAGTGTAGACCACGGTAGGCGATCATTCGGCAACCTGAAATTAATTTCACCTACGTATTGGCGGTCAACCTTTTCAATATATCTTTCATGTGACGATAAGACTCACGGAGCATTTCGGTGAGTTTTTCCTTGATCCGGTCGATCTTACGCGTCTTTTTGGAGTCCTTGTTTGGAGTGCACCTGAATACGGATGCCGAGGGTTCTGTCCGGGAGATTGGCCTGTAGAAGAATATGTCAGATATATACACAAATCTCTCGCATATCCCATCTCAATCGAAGAGAGATAAAGCCGAACAGCCAATCAAAGAATGAGCACTAACACCAAGTTCGAACTGGAATTGGCTGGGCATTCCAAACTAGTGCTTGAAGCGCTCTGTTCACCTCGAGAAAAAATTGACGGGGCGGTGTCAGAGGGCAAGCGAAACCCGTATGAGATCCCAAGATCAACCTATGAGAAATCTGATGATGATGTGCAGGTAACAAACATTCAAACACTAATACCAATTTATGAAGCCTGTTTTCAAATATGCGCTGACGTTCCTCATGGGCAAGGGAGTTGTTTGAAAGGATGGACCGCAGACCCGTGTCGTCAAATATGGATGATGTTTCCGACAAAACTCGATCGTGTGGATCTGAACGCGATAGAGGGAGCGTGAGATCTAAATCATATTCCAAGGCAGTGATGTTTGTAGGGGCTGGCCTGGATAGCTTTTTGAAGTATAAGTGAGAGGAGAGTGATGATTCGAAATTGCTCACATCAAGATCAGGAATCGTTCTAGAATTGTATGCAGTGTATGGGGGTGGTGGGTGGACATCAGGAGCTTGGGTCGCAACGTGGGTCGGTTGATCGAGGACAACATTGTTTGTCTGGAGATTGGAGTGGGATAAGAGAAGCGATGGCACCTGGTCCTCACGACGAACAGACGACACTGGAGAGTGAGCCTTCCGCAGAGTCAACATAGCAGCAAAGTCGGAATTAATTAACCACGGACCTCGTCGTAGTCGAACCGATTGTTATCCGTGAGCGTTATGGGTGGCAGCCCAACCTGTGCCTTATGATGACACGTTTCGAACAAGAATAGGAACGAACTCGTACCTCTGCTAAGTCAACATTGCTGTCTGACTGGAATTCCACAAGTTGTTTCTGGTGTACGTTGGATGTCAGGACAGTGGATTCAGATAACATTGTTTCAAAATGCATATACTCACATGCTTGAGGTATGATGGTGGCAGGACACCGTGCAGATTGCGGAGCGTGATCGTCCAGTCACCCGCAGCCACCATATCACAGTTTGCTGAGATGGCCATGCACCTGACTTGATCGGGATGGTGTAAGACAGGTCCGATTTGTTGGTGCGTTGTAGTGTCCCAGAACGAGACCGATGAGTTGGCAGAGGCAACTATGCAGGTGTCGTCGCATGCTAGCGTGATGCAGTATGGCCTGATGTTGCTGTGAGTAAACCATTGTGAGAGCATTTTTCTGGAGGACACGTCGAGGCAGTGGATTTTTCCATCACGAGATAAGGCAAATAACTGCTTTCCATCGCCCGTCCAGGTGAGGGATCCATTCCCTCGCGAGTGGACTTGGATTGGAAATTCTGCGAGGAGGGTGCCATCAAGACTGTCGTAGATCCGGACGGACTTGCAATAATTCGTTGCACTCGCGATGGATTTTCCGTCCGGAGAGAATTTGAGCGCAGCTACCCAGTCGTCGTGTTCCCAAGGCCCGAGCAGTTGCTCCCCCGTGGGAAACGACCAGACACTGATGTAGCCATACGATCCCGTCGCGATTTTTGTCCCATCCGCTGAGACGTCCACTGCATACACCTCTCCGTCGTGTGTTTCGAACTCGTTCACCTTTTCGAAGGTTGTCGAATTCCACACCACAACTTGACCACTCCCCGTCCCAGCCAGGATCCACTTGCCGTCTCGCGACACGACAAGATCGAACACCTCGCTTCCGGCATCCATTGGCTTCCCTACCTCCATGCCATCTTCGACTCGCCATCGTCGAATCTTCCCTTCTTCTCCACCGCTTACGACCTCCTTCCCTCCCGCGAGAAATGCAACCGAATTCACATCATGAGAAAGATTTAGTTGGATCGGCAGTCTACCAGTGTCATCGCTTGTTTCTGGGTCACCATCAATAATCTGCATTCAACGGTCTCGTTTTCGTCACCTTTCATAGACATTGATCCCTGGTGTGACTAGAGGTCCGTCGATTTTCTCCCTGGCTAGCTATGTCTTGTTGACTTGCTCACTGTTCTCGTTCTTCCACTTCAAGCGTCTCTTGGAAAGTGTACTGGGCGGGCGATGCTTTGTTGACACCCATGCACAACCACCAGGCTGTGCTCTCAGCGCTTGCCAAGTTCCGCCCTTTACCTTCGGCTTGGACTGCCCAAAGCAAACCGCCATCTAAACCATGTGACTTATGGCCTATAGGGCTTTGTCCTACTATTGCATTTCGTCCTATCCATCGGCTGACCGTATTCACTGCCTCGTCGTGTGCTTTGAACTCGTTCGCCTTTTCATGCCAGCTCGTCGAATTCCACACCACAACTTGACTCAGCCACGAGAGTGTTCGCGGTGCCAGCGTCAAATTGTTTCCCTACCTTCGTTCCATCCTCCACTCGTTATATTCGCATCTTCCCATTCCTGCTACTGCTCACGACCAACTGCTTCCCGCCAACGAGAAATGCAACCGAAGTCACTCATATGATCAAGTTTGCGTCCCTTTGGTCGACCTTGACGGCTCTACGGGGGGAGTGTATACCAGTCATCGCTCGTTTCCGGGTCTTTGCTTTGTCACCGCTCCCGCTCTTCTACTTTAAGCGTCTATTAGCAAGTAATAAGCATGATATGCTGGAGAGTGGCACTGAGCAGAGGAAAGAGGGATGCCCCGGTCTGTTTGCTCCCTCTAGGACCTGTGCCGCGTGTCATTGACACGACTCTACGATGTAAGCCTGTCAGCATTTGCGAGATAGATGACTTGGTGAAATTAATGCTACGCGTTGAGTATCCCAATTTTTGGTCGATGTAAAAATTACGCAGCATCCATTCATTGCCCTGGTACAGAGGTTGGTCGGCCAATTCGATTCACATTTCGTCTCTCTTTCAATTCCCAGCGGCAGAGCAACCTTTAATTCCTTCTATTTCCTGACTTATCACTGAAAGTGAGAAGGTGGCCTTTTATTGCTTCAAGAAGCCCATGTTCGAGAAGCGTATCTGAAGACTTGCGGTAGGTCGTGGTTTGGTCCGAGCCCAGGTATTTACGACACACAGACAAACGAAGAGGCTACTAGTAGTACCAGCAGCATCGTGGCTATAGTATCATGGAACCGAGACCATCATATCACCCCACACACGAGGTCTGCCAGCGAACGTGCGCCCCTACGCCGCACCCCTGTTTCGGTGATGGAAATTATTTGTTGATGGATTAGATTAGATGCAACTTGAAGCTGGAATCTTGAAGGCCCATCAGAAGGCCTTCCCGAGATGAATTTGTACTTACTATGTACTCGTATGAAATTCGGTCAATCATTCGATCATTTTCATCGTGTTTAGGATGCAAGTCCGGACCGAATGATCATGATGCGACATGCGTTCGCACTGACGGGATAGATAGATGGTGATGTATTGATTGCACTGGCACAGGGTGGTGCTGGTTTAGCTCGATCGTCGACATGAAATTAAATAAATCTATTCCTTCTCGGCCGATGAACACGGGGCGCTCTCAAGATATCCAACGACCTTCAAATTGCCTTAGCACGGAATCGGGGTGGCGCGACCCGGGATCCCGGGCTGCAACCTGACCCCGACACCGCGCAGGCTCGGACAAACCTAAGTGGAGACATGATGTTACGATTATGTTGGCGTGTTCAAGGATGGCCACATGAATTTTTCCACAGCGTCTGAACTCGATCAAGAGTCGCGGTAAATCAGTGAATGAACATGAACACCGACTCAGGCTGGTTGTGCAAAGGGTGCCGTAATAGCAGGAACTTCTGGTCCGAGCATGTCATTTGACTTCAGTTTGATGTAATGCAAGTAGAGAGTCTCGGTGCGTTTTTTAGACTATATGACTAGGAAGGCAATGAGTACATAAACGAGCGATGGCGCTGTATAGCTGCATAGATCATAGACTTTAAAAGGATTGTGTTGCAATACATAAAATAAGTTAAAATGAAAGGAAGGAAAGGAAGGAAAGGAAGGAAAGGAAGGAAAAGAAAGAACAGAAAGAAAAAGGAAAGCAATAAGTTAGAAGTTAGATATTAAGTGTTCACTTAAACGATCACAAAGGAGCTACGATGGGTCCGTATTCAATGAATGAGTGACAACAGAATACAGACGCTGCCAAAAGAAAATACAGATAATCAGTCTCAGATGAGCGCTCGAAAGTATAAGCAGAAGACTTACATCGTCCAACACTACACTTTTAGTTGCCCTGGCCCTATCTTTGCGAGACCATACGCGCATATCGTCAAATGACTCGGACATGGGCCGAGAGCAGAGCGTGCTGAGTCTCGGTGGCTCATCAGGATCCGACAGTGTCCGACGTCTGAGCATAAAAGACGCCCGGCCAGTAGGCGGGACGCTCAACCCGAGCATCCCGTACACCTCACGCTGCGCCTCTGCAAACTCCCATGCCACGGAGGCTCCCGTGTTCGAGCTGTACACCGAGCCTAGGGTCCAAACAAACACGTCAGTTCATCTGAGAGACAATCAACCACTTGTAAAACTGCCGCCGCACCTGTGTCAATGGCAGGGGTTGCAGAACTCATTACAGGACTCAATGGACTCGCATTCACCAGAAAACTTGAGATGGGTGGAATATCTAACGCAAAGGGCTTCGGCCGGGGAGGCACCGCTGGGAGCTTGTTGCGAGGCCACAACCCCGCTTGGGACAGGCGCCCGGCCGACTTTCGCACGGCCGAGATACGCGCCGAACGCCTCTTGTTCGTCGAAGGTCGTACATCCGCGTGAGCGATGTCGGCGTTGGCGTTGACACCGACATCTGGGTGAGCCTCCACCTCCCTAACGTGTTCGTTGAGCGTGTCATAGTCTTGCGCGATGTTTTCTGCCTGTTTCCAAGCCTCGTCCCGCTCTCTCTGTAGCGCCCTAACCTGCTCCACCAGTCGTTCCTTCTCCGCCGTCTGCCGGAAGAATAGGTTATTGATCTTCCTCACTACCATCGCCAGAGCGCTCGCGTTGTGAACTTCGCGCAGACTCTTGAGCTGCGCCAGCTGGAGGGTGGTCTCGTTCATCTTCTCTGCCAGCTGGTCCAGCGCCAACAACACCTCCGTGAGCTCTTGCATCGTGCGCGAGGTGGCCGCGTTGCAGTACGTCTCCGCGTCTTCCATGTGGCCAGCCAAGGCAGCCATGAGCATCCAACGCTTGCGCACGAGCGCCTTGTATTGCGCCTTGACGTCCGTGTGCTGCAACTCTAGACGATGTACCTCGTCCGCAACCTCCCCCTCTAACATTTCGAGCCTCATTAATCGGAGTGACGAACCTTCCGATGACTGTTGAATAGCCTGCAGTACTATCTCCTGGAGCTCCGCCGATGAGAACGTCCAATGAGCCGCCTCTAGCGTCATTCCACGCCATTTTGGCGGAGGCGTCTGGAATTTGGGAGGAGCCTTCGACACGGCAGACTGTAATTTACGCCAGATCGATTTCGGTCTGGCACCGGAGCTTCCCACGGAGGATAAGGAGCTGTTATGGTCGTGAATGCCAAGAATAAGGGGGTCGGGGACTTGTCCAGGTCCGCTCGGTCGGCGTGGCCCGATAGGAAGGGGTGGGCGTGCTCTCTCACGGGTCCTCGTGACACCAGACGCCACGAAAGAATCGGAAACCTGTCTGGCGTGCTGGAAACCGGGTCTAATAGGTAATGTTCTTTCTGAAACAACAGTGTGGTAGGGTGGGGGCGGCACGAAAGATGGGGGGCGAGAGTGATACTCCCCTTCATCCGACGTGTCAGAGACGAGCGTTGCTGGGGTTGAACGTGATTCATGGAAGGAAGACGACGACAGCGGAGAGCATAGAAATGATCCTCCTAGGGACGAGGCGGACAGAGGTGACTTTAGAGGTTGGGATTCGCTAATGGCTGTATTCGACGAGGGAAGCGACGACTGAAAGGGGTCCGTGAATGGCGAAGATGCTATACTGCCCGTCGATGGAGGTGAAATGGAGGGGGAAGCATCAGCCGACTCGGGAAGGGGAACAAAAGTCGATAGATCTATGGCAGGAGCAACAACTGTCATGAGGTTGAGCATAGGGTCCACATCACTTGCATCGATAGAGGGTAAGGGCAGAGACGAGCGCCGTATATGTGCTCCAGGAGCTTTCTCCGACGGACAAGAACTCGAGAACGACATGCCGTGAGCCAGGGCACGTCGGTGAAAAATTGTCTGGTGGTCCAGGGAAGAACTCTGCAATTCCGCTTGGCTCGGCGCTGACGACCCTATCGCTTGATCCATTCTGCCTTCCTCGTCGTTCTCTTGCGGAGGTGATAAGTTCGACTCAGCTAGCGCGGGCGCGGGCGCCGTCTGTCTAGGCAACGAAGATGACTGAGATCTACGTAGCGCAACAGGACTACGCGCGCCATCGTTATCGTCAGCTTTTTTCGCAGCAACCCTTACGCTAGAAAATGGTTTTCCGTATCCAATCCGCGGATATTTCGGATTCCACAAAGTTTTGCGTAGCATACCATCAGATTTTGCAAGAAATGCATACGCTGGTGATCCAAGCGGTGAGAAAACCATGGGGGTCTCTGGAAACGTCTGATACCCTGCTGATGTGCTCGATAGTTCGTGCGACGAGGAACATGACCCGGGGCTGACAGTTAAATCGTAGTTGAGTAGCTCGCCGTAGTCATGCTCTGACATCACTGCTGATTTTGGATAACCCTCGTGATCTTGCGCCAGACCATTGTCCTTGGCTAGGGAGAAAATGCTTAGGTTTGCTTGAAGCGAGTGAAAAATATATCTCACAGGCATTGCGAACCAGATTTAGACCGCTAGTCCTCCGCTTCCTTTGCCCACGAAGTACGCCATTACGCATATGGGGTGGTGAAACATATGAAGCACTGGAGTCTGAGTCAGGAGAAGCAAACGCCACCAGTGGTTCGGGTGGGACAAAGTCAAAATCGTCCAAGCTATGGGCATCCCTGTTCACTACAGGCAGTTCTCCCTGTTGCGAAGTTGTCTCCTGAGAATGTATGGGCAATGAAACCTCGATCGCAGTTTTGGGCACATCAAAAATGCCATTCTTGACACGTTTGTGTACTAGGACAGAATCCACCTTGCGCTGCGGTTCGAGTGAGGCCTTGGTTGACGCAGATGCTGTAGACGACGGAGTCTCCTGTGACGAGAATATTCGTTGTGGCTTCACCGAACCGACTTCGGGAGACGTGATATATGAATCCGACATTGGATATTCCGACACGGTGCTCGCCCCAGAGTTGATAGTAAAGGAGCGACTCAAAATTGATGGTACACCGGCGGCCTTTTCGTGAACTTGAGGCACTGGAGGGATCGATGGTTTCGCCTGATTGGGCGGGAAAATGAAATCGCCACGAGGTAGTGTCGCGGAGTCCTGGCGGGGAATACTACAACGTCGTGAGCTGCGGTGTTCGTTCGGTGGAAGCATAAACGAGGAGGCGATCAATGCACGTGCAAGAGTGGCTCCAGAAATCGAAGAGAGATTCTCCGGCGTTGAAGGAGAAGGCTGTTTCAAGGCAGCAGCATCGGAATTCGGCTGGAGTGCGTCAGGGGGAGGAACAGCCGAATACCCTATCTGAATGTTAGGCATAAGAAGGCCAGAACCCGGAATCAAAATGGGTGCAGGTATCGACTTCTTGCGAAAGGTGATGTTCTTTAAAAATATCAGATGCCTTGAACTTGAGGTCGATGTATACACGTACAGTAGATGCCTTAGTTGTGGAATCTCCTGGAGACGGACCCTTTTGCGTTAAGTCGTTCTCGGCTGTTAGATCGTTCAGGATATGCAAAGAAGGGGACCTGAGGAAGGGCTCGTACTTCGGAGAAACTCTTGGGGAAACCGTGCCTCATTGGAACATGAGAGGTTGACTTCTACCAACGATGAGGTCTGAACGGCAGGCACAGATGGAGATCCCTCCTTGATGTCAAGTACCGAGGATGATCCAATGGATGATGTCGAAGGTGTCTGTTGGTGACCGCGTGATCCATCCACCTTGTTGCCCTTGCGTTTACCATTCCGTTTTATGAAGTTTGAGAGCATTATCCCGCTCTACCGAGAACGACTGGGCCCTACGGAGATGCTCGAGGCGAGCAGAAGGGCGTCAGAGAGTGTGTGTTGCGAATCAAGAAGCAAGGGAAAAAAACAAGCTGTAGAACTGGATACAGGGGGGCCATCAGCATATATGAACATACCTGACGACACTGGCAGTTTGCATCAGAAACTTGCATCAAAACTTGCATGTATAGCCTTGGCAGACGGGAACGATCGTATGTATGCGCCATTGTTTACTTGTTTACTCCAGTGGACCACACCGGAGTACTTAGCAATAAATTATGTAATAGCGTCTGTCTGACAGCCTGAGTTGAGCTCGCTTTCAAAACCATGATCATCATCGAGTCTGGACTGTGACACACCACGGCCGCCACTACTACGGCAGATCCGAACATTGATCTGCCCATCGAAGTTCAGGCCGACTGAAAACACTCAACGTTCAACATCCACGTCACTGATCAGCGATTTAACCCCCGAGCACAAAATCTCCGGATCACAATTACATGTCATTACTTGGACGAAAATAGAAAGTTCGTTTGGATTGCTGAACCGGGTGCTGGAACGCTCTTTTCAATCAAAACGCAAGGGATGCCAGCGAATCGGACCAACAAAGATCAGTCAACATGTAATCAAACTGACTGCCGCTTATACAAGTGGGATCACAAGCCGTCTCCTGTCTCTGGCGCAAACCGGCTAAGCGGAGACGATTAATGGTATGTACAAGGCTAATGATCTACGCAGCCTAGGTGCAGTCCACCGTGACACAGCATGGCATCGGATCCCTTCGGGCGTCTATCAAGGGCACTCTTACGACAGCCCATTCACGTTACAACTTCCAACCTCATGATATGCTACTTGAAGCTAGACTACTCTTTTTCTGCTGAGGCTCTGCACCTTTACGACCAGAATCAAAGACTTACCGGCAACTCTGATTTGACCAACGTCATCTACCACACAGTAAGTGAGCAAGGTTGGTTAGTCGCCGGACTGCCAATGGCACCGCCATGTTGAAGGGCAGCAACTCTGCAATCACTCACCGGTGAGGGCCCCACTCAACATTATATGGGACACTGGTTTCCGGACCCCTGATGTCCCTTGTGCATAACGTGACATTGCGGCCTGTTTGCCATTCAGTTTGAGTCGATCATGCAACACTCGGCCTTCCGTACTCCCTGCTGATGTTGATATAACAGCAAAGCATAAAATATTTAAGTAATAACAGATCGCATATGGACCTCTCACCCATGTGACATGTGTCAGGTCAGTACTACGGATCTGCATCTCCGTAGCGTTCATTCCAGCACTACAGGAACGGGCGGGCCGTCCGCCCGGGATACACAGAGTCACTCCATTCCGGTCATGTCCAAGTGCTTTCGGAAGGCTCAACAGCCATGAGTACGTGATGGGTCCTGATGATCACCGGTTGTACACAAACGATCGCGGGTGGCGCAAGCCAGAAATTTTCACCACACAAAGTTTCCTGTTGTAATGGACCCTGTGTGGCCGCAGTGGGCAATCATTTGCGAATGTCACGGCGCCGCATTATAACCTCTGAGTTTTCCTTCAACAGGATCGTCCAGCCTGTGGCACCATTCTCCGCACAAAATGCTTACACGATGCGACGCTTATCGCCAGTGAGTTTTATTATATATGTAATGCCCACCGGTGCGGACGGTGTTCATGTCCTTGAAAAAGACAAACAAATACTCCAGACAGCGGAATACCGACGACTGCCACCCAGTCTTGACTTCGTATGCCTTCAGGCCTGTGCTACACTTCTCGTAAGATGCGTATCCTTCTATTTTAACTCAGGAGCGTCCTTATATCTACGCACCCAGTCGTCGCCACATAAACTTAGCGCTACGAACCATAAGTTCGACCTTGTCTCGAGTCTTGACACCGTCTGCTTCAGGCGTAACCCTTGCGCTTCCGAAAACGGGACGTCAGGTTTCGAGACTACGACAAAGAGGCGTATAGTATGTGTACTCTGAATCCTACTACTATCAGACTATCTCAGTTCCACGATTCTAGCGATTGATAATTGATCCACCAGTCAACCGCGTCTGCCACCTCAGAAGTTGGAGAAGGCCTCCAGTTCTCCAATTTTTTTGTCCCTCTACGCCCTAGTAGACTTTGACCGCGGCAGTGTGGGAAAGAACAATTGCTCCGAAGACTGTTGCCAAGGACCAAGGCAATATCGCTCCGGACTCCTAGCCTGTCTAGAACGCTACTTCCGAACCCTGATGGACCCACAATCACGCCGGTCATTAGGTTATTACCGCGGGTGCAACCTTGGGCATGCCCAAAACAACCACGAGATCGCCCGTCCTCCGGAGAGATGATCATGGAGCCAAACAGTTTGTGCGCACATGGTTCCCAGACACGCCACGAGATCTGATGTGCTGGAAAGTTGCGCGCACAACCCTCCGACAAAGGGAAACGATACGAAACAGATAGGAATCCGAGACTCCGAAGCCATCATCACTTGTAGGTCGTTTCGATTCAATAGATGTGTTATGAACTGACATATCAGAAGGCAATGATCATTAATCATCACTATCAATCGTTTCATGGTCCTAACACACAGCCTTGCAAACATTCATGGTACTTTGATGCGTATGACGTGGCTGTGCCAAGCTCTTGGCCACCTCGTCGCTCATTACCGCCGGCATCAGTCGTCCGGACACCTTGGGCTGGGCCAGGGTCCACGATGCATCAGTCGGAGGACCAACTTCAGGCACAACGGCCCAGAGAAGAGTGCAAATCCTAGAAGAATCTGTGTATCAAATTAAGATGGTTTTATTATGCACCTAGATATAAAGGGGTACACCAGTATATCCCAGGGTGGCCGGATTTTTCGATGTAAAATACACACGATGAAAGAGAAAATGGGAATGATTGGAATTACGAAAGCAACGGTGCGGAAGATGTGCTATTGGGTGAAAAAAAAAGCAAAAAATAAATATGATGGAATATGCGAGAGATATCCAAATCTCTTTCGAACAACGAACGGGGAGTAACGGAACGGATCTTCAAGTTCCAGTGAAGTGCTCCGTCCCAGTGTGGTTATAGTGGTTGGTAGGGGAGATATGATGCAATGCAATAATACCTTAGAGTCCATGCTGTGCTAGCCATGACCTTAGTCACGTCAGCCAAGAAATGATCGGAAGGTGGAATCAAACAAAAACTAACTGTACGATGAAGCAAGAAATCAACGAAACGCAAGCAGCAAATGTGACTTTTGCTCACTATAAAACCTTGATCGACCTTGTCAAGTATCTCGAAACGGTTGCAGTTTTTCCAATACTTCGTCCATGCCCTGCTTGGGATCGAAGTTTGGGTCAACCGGGCTCTCCGCTGCCAAGGAGGAATGAGCCAAGGTATCTGGGCCCAGTGCAAAGTTTGACGCGGCCGAAATCCGGCGCAGGGCTTTAGAAGCCCGTCTTTCCTCTTTTAATCTCTGCCGCTCTGCACGCGTGATAGCATCTGTCCGCTCGGGAATTACCGACAGGGCCGGTGTCGTCAACGAAGTCGTCTCCGAAGCGGAAGGTATCGATGATGCTGCTGAGCACGATGTATCCCCTGGCGGAGTGGCCGTCGCAGTCGCTGTGACACCATTCGCACCACCTTGCTGTCCGGACGCAGACTGATGGGGCAAAGGTCCATTATTGTATATGGGAGGCACCATCGGAATTGGTGGTACCTGTGATGACCGTCGAACGCCATCAAATGTATCACCGTCCTGGGTGCTGAACGAAGCCCGTGCAAGGTTAGCAGCCGCATCAATGTCGCTGACTGCGCCGTTGTGTATGACGAGCCACCGAAGTCCCTCTATCTCCCTCGTCTTCTTTCGAATGTTGCGCTCCAACTTCTCGATAGTTCTCGTCATCACCATTCGGTCATCTTCGTACCGTTTGGTGACGGTGACGATATATTCCTGAAGCTGAGCATTCTTTCTGCCCTGCTGGGAAAGCGATTCCCGCAATTCGTCGATCGTGGTGTCGGGCACGACATCCGAGTTTGCCCTGCTAGTCCGAATAGGTGACGAATAGTTGGATTTAGAAAGTGCGTGCGCAGGAACGGTAAGGTTGGTCGTGACAGATAACGTATTGGCTCTGGGTCGCGGGAACGCCACACGATTAGGCGACCCATTTGGAGCCGAACGTGGACCCGCAATGACGGGGTTGGGAGATAGTGGCGGGGACGGCAATGGGAATGAAGGTGGTGGGCCGCTTGAAGTTTTCGCTGCACTCGGCGCTAGAAACTTGGACTTCACTGTCAAAGGCTTCATAGGTTTGCCGCTGAGACGGGACGACGTAGAATAACTCGAGTCGTAGGCCCTGGACGTGTCAGTGTCGCTTCCTGAAACGCTAGTGGTGCGGTAACGACTGCTTCTCCGGTCATCCAGTAAAGAAGTGTCGCTGCGTTGTGTTCGACAGCTGCTGCTATCTGCTAGTCCGGGGGACGGGATCTTGGAAGGGTTTCTTGACCCATGCGAGGACAACGACGCTAGCTCGCTCGAGTATGAAGGAAAGCCTTTTTGTGTCAGTATCGACCGAGGCGGGGGATTAACCATCGGCGGGGGTATCGGAAACTGCAAAGGCGGACCGGTTGGTGTAATCGGAGGCGTCGGGGTGAGTTCACCGCTCATCCTCAGAGCGTCCCCGCAATAAATGTGAACCGATGTCGATGAATGGCTCTTCTGGGCCTGCTGCAGCCTCTTGAGCGGTTCAGGCAGGGTGAATAGATCAGAGAAGTCCTCTTCGTCTCCGTTCTCGGCAGCAGGTGCAGGAGATCCTTGGTAGGGACGAGGGGTAGTAGAACGACTCGGCATGCTGGAATGCTTAGATTCGATGGATGGAGCTCTCACTCCTTGGAGAGGTGGCGAAAGCGCGGAAGGAGATGGTAAAGGAGGAGGAACACATGCTGCTGCTGACTTCAGTGCAGCGTAATTATAAGCCTTGGGACTTCTAGATGGTGATCGTAAAGGAGTGAAATGGGCCGCAAGCTTGGACCCGAGCGACGCAGAATGTACATCCACTGATGGGAGTTTGGAAGGTGAAGATGGCGCTGCCGACGGAGGGCCCGATGAGGGGGTAATCATGAGCACCGCATGTCTAGAAAGCAAGATAATGAGTTTATGTAGAACGAACGGCGCCATTCCCCATCTCGGGAGACTAGAAATCGGATCGACGATTCTTCTGGTCTCGACTCTCAAAGGCTCCGCCAGGGATGACAGCCCTGTCAATTGAAACAAGCGGAAACACTCACCCGTTCCCAAATGAGCGACGAACAGTGCCCACTGGGGCATACGCTGCGTTGCCAACCGACTTTCGCGATGTCGTCGTCGTCGGCGCGGCACTAGGCTGCTCCACAGGCTTTTTGCGACCCAAGAAAGGTAGCATCGACCGCCGACTTGGAGCTTTCATCGTCCCTGCAGATTTCTCCGAAGGAGAGACCAAGGACGGGCTAGATCCAGTCCCAGCAGCTCCAGTGCGCGAAGAGTGTCGAGACCCATGTGCAGAACGAAAAAGTTCCGAGAAATCTGGTGCCTTAGACCGCATGCGCTGCGATGGAGGGGCGTCCGAGCTACCCATCCGTTTTGTCTCTGGCTTCCGACTATACTGGGGGCACAACGCGAGGCCAACGTCCCAGACAGAGCCCCCCGGGATGGGAGCTGAGAAGAAGAAGGATGGACAGAAGAGAGGTGCCCGAAATCGCGTATAGGCCGCACTTCGCGTATGCGCTGGTAATTTTTTTTTCGGTCGAAATACATTTGTGTGCCGGCGTCAAAACCTTGAATTGGGACCCACGGACATGACTACTTACGCACCGGAGCAAGACTGAAACACCGCGGAAACTTGTTCAGTGGATGCAACGACCTGTGAGATGAGGGTATCTGATCATGGGGTGAGTCCGACCAAGCATTTCTGAATTCAAGGTTTCTTATAATTGAAGAAGAGTCCGAGTCCAAGTTCCTTGAAGCGTTATTGTGGTGCACAGCTTCGTTGCCTTGATTGAGCAAGGTTCATATTTCCCGATACGCCGACCGGTCGTACCTTATCGTCCCTGCCGCGAACATCCGAACATCGCTTAAACGGCGACTGGTTATGTTCCGTCAAACTTCCGTTCGGAAGCTTCATTTTGCTGACGAAGGTGGCGCAAGGCATGTTGAAAGGGAAACGAAAATACAATAACAAGTAGAGAAAAACGGCAGTACTTTTGCGCAGTCCTGTCAAGCGTTTTCACTCCATGTGGACATGAAAGCTTGATTGGTTACGGTATTTGCGTGGAGGAATGGAACTGTTACACATAGTAGTACATACACGATCATTCGGCCCCACCGATATTTTTAACCTTCCACTGCGCGCCCCTGCGGGTGGTTCCAATCATAATCAGCACCTGTCTTTGCCGCCTCTATAACCTTGACGGTTTCGTTCCCGGACTGCGGTACCAACTCGGGGCGGATAGGTTTCCCCAACGCTGAAGAGCTTTCGTGTCAGAAATAAATGTCAAACTATCAAGGAAGAACGACCCGTACCTCGGGCTACGGCATCGTCAAACTCACTTGTGCTTATCGGGAAATAAGTTCTTAATCCCTTATAATTGCATTTCGTAAGACGTACCCTTCGCGATGCAAAAAATAGAAATGTTTTTCCATGTCTTTCAACGAAAAACGGACTACGGGCACAAATTGCAAAAGCTGGTAAAAATCGGGTCGGGTGTCAGCCAGGTGAAGGTGAGAAAGAACGTTAGAACGCACCCCCTCTAGCAGGTTTACGACGACAGGACTCAGGCCTCTAAATCTTGGGTATCTCTGTTCATAACTATCTAGTCCCCGGGTCCAGTCCACATATGCAAACACATCTTCCTGGGTGAAGAAAAGAAGCTGTAATGTGTGGCAGAGTCTCTTTAAAAAGTATCGACGTTTGAAACCTGTAAGCACCCGTACCTGGTGGGACACCGACTCCATTTCAAAAAGGACACACCCAAGCGCCCACCAATCAACCGCCGGGCCATACAATCTCCTCTCATGGACTGGTATATCCTGATTCCGCAATATTTCCGGTGCCATATACGGCACAGTACCCAGAAAATCGTCCGTGTATCCATCGTATAGACGCAGAGGCTCGCGAGTGGGGTTCAAGTAAGAGAGCCCAAAGTCGATTATTCGGACGTTCTCCCTGGAGTCGATGAGGATGTTTTCGCATTTGATGTCGCGGTGAAGAATTCCCATCTCGTGCAGGGCATCGATGCCAAGAGCCTACCATAAAGTTAGAGGTGTAATCAAGGACGAATTCCATGTAAACCCACGATCTGTGCTGTCCATTGACGCGCGTGCCTTTTGACCCTCATCGGTTCGTGATCCATATATGCGGCAAGATCGGCGGCCATGAGTTCCTACAGCTGATGGTGAGCTGGACGGACGGGGCGAAAGATACTACAAGACTCACCATCGCGAAGAAGATGATGTCGCCCTGCTGCATGGATCTAATCAGCTCCATGATAAAGAATTTCCCCCGCTCTCCCATTTTTGACTTCGCAATGCGCCTGAATATCCTAAGCTCCGTCCTGACGGATCTCCGTATACTTTTTTCTTCCAAAGACCGAGACTCTTTGATGCACAATAGCAACCCGGTGCTCCGATCTTTCGCAGCCCAGGTAACGCCGAATCCGCCAACTTGCACACGATACTGAACATCAAATGGTCCAAGGACAGGGAAGCTGGAACAGGAGGGATGCACGGCGGGTGTGAAATCGTGATGCCCAACGGCGGAACGGGAAGGTGAGTCTTGATTCGCAATGTCGTCCTTGCCGGGCTCAGCGCCACCACCGCATGGTGGAAGGGGCGATGACAAGGAAGGGAGTAATGGGGTATCCATTGCGGTTGACTTGAATTCTTTTAGGTGGCAGATCGAGAGAAGAGGTCGATCGGACGGTGCATCCTGGCCAGCCGGTGTGTTACTAGCGTCAGCGAGGACCGCGTTGAATGTGGCACCCTTTCCCGAGAATGGGAGCTGCGGAAAACGAGTGGCGGGAATGAGGTGGAGAAGAGGTAGCATCGTGTCTGAGGACAAGACG
>JBBPNU010000190.1:0-24007 GCA_038091055.1 Leccinum angustisporum
TTTACAGAATGTACATTGTTTCATATTATCAATTTATCACCATGATTGATATATATTTTGATCTCACATTTATTTTTATTTCAGCTGGTGAGCTTTCTGTTATTATCAAATGATATGCAGTATCCAAATTATTGATCTTGTTTATTTTATTTATCATAGACTGTAAGTTGTATTTTACTAGGACAGTGATGATAACATACCAACTATTCATTTCTGAGAACTATAGGAGGTATATCTATATCATGCAATATGGTAAAGCATGCTCATACTAATGATAAATATCTGGCTTTCTTACAGATGGTTTGTCATCCATTATTGATTTAAATTTTACTCCTTTTGTTGTCTTCCACTCATTAATTTCTAGGCTGTAAGTTGTTGCATGACCTGTATGACTGCATACTGATCCTGTATTGTATTCAATACACCATGTCACAAATGGCAGGATGTAAGTTATTCATTACTAGTAATGATATATTGATATTAACATTATTTGACATTAATGTCAGACTGTAAGTATTTGTTGTACACATTATTGATTGTCCAGATTCAATTTTGATTCCATCTCTTTTGTTACTTTATAGACGGTGAATTTGTTTTCATGATGTCCTGGTTTCATTTCAACTCATTTTGTTATTATCAGATTATTTTCAATCAAACAGTATGTGAATCAATTACATTTATTTTTTGTCATAACATTTTATTATAGTGGAATACTTTGCCAACCAATGATTCTTCCATTCTGAACCCTGCCAGTATTGTGAATTTCGGATCAATTTCATCTTGTATCACAATCCAATTGATAATTGTAGATCAATATGGGTACATGGAAGCAAATCCTTCTAAGCACTATTGGTATATATTTTTCTTGTCTTTTCTAATATTGTTTTCAAACACAAATAAATTATTTATTTCATTGTTCTGTAGATATACTGCTCATCCTGGAGCATTCTTTCCATCTTTTCCAGCAAAATGATTCTCAACCAGTTCTGTCTGCTGCTCAAAAGTACAAGGCATCAGACATACCCAAGAAGGTGAAATTAGCTATGAAGGGAGTTTTCAATCAGTATGGCAAAGCATCCGAAGAAGAGAAGGTAGACTTGATCTTGGATGTCATTCTTCAGAACCGGATCAGTGTGTTAAGCATATCTTTCATTTTTCATTGAATGACCTTGTATTCCAGCAATTGAATGAACTCCCTTTATGCCATGGAAGGAGTCTGTGACTCAAGTTGTTTGGAGAAGAAACATAGATGCAAACAGGAAAGAAAGATAGTAAAGAATCTATAGAAATGTACTCAGTCATGTTGCATCCATGCATGTTAGTTGATGAATGAAAAGAATTGGGAGAAATGTGGGGTAAAAACATTGTTGGCTTCTTAACTTGAGCCTTGAGGTAGTCTACATTTCTAATTTTGAGCACAGACTGCAGCAGAGATTTTATTATTATTTCTGAGAATTGGAAACTAGAAGCCAACAATGAATGCTGGCAACACGAATAATTTAAAGTCACATTGTAGCCCCACTCTAACTAATCAAAAGAGGTAAAACATTTCTAGTACCTATCAACGGGGACATACTAACTACAGCCAGGGACAACAAGTGAGCTGATGAGAATCTACCACCTGATGAGTATTACAGCCACACACACACCAATCAATAGTCGCCAGCAATTGAAGTAGCATTGTTGAGTGAGGAACCACGGAGTATTACACAGCCCCGCCTTCTCTGGAATGAGTCGAAGTTCATTCTCTCAGAAATGTGCATTGCAACTGACCACCTTTATGAACCCACACCTCCCCACTGGATTCCTCTATTCACTCCCCACCCATGAATCAAGACAACCAACTCTCTAGCTTGGCTTTTACCCTCCAACCACTACCTCGGGGACAAGAGACTCATTGCTCAAACTCAGATTTGCATCTATCACATACTACCAATGAATGTGAACATGTTTTTGTAACGTGTGCATAGAATTTCGCACTGGAATTCCTGGAGACTCATCACAAACACATGCCTTCAGTCATATGTGCCACAAATGTTGCATCCGGCCTTCATCAGATACCAGCAGGCTTTCATGTCATTGTGCAAGTCGATGGCAGGATCATACTATGAACATCGAACAAACCTGTCTCGACAACGAAGGACGATGTTGAATGGGATGAAGATGTCCTCTTGTGCGTTATCCTTTACCGAATATTTGCCACCTTCATTTAATATCTTACAAGGCCATCAAATCAATCATCTTCCATTTCATTTAGCATCTACGCATCGTTTGAGCTTGGACAGAGGCTAGGAAACGGGGAATTGCTCCATCAATTCAAGATTACTGTAGGAGAAGTGTTCCGTCATCGGAACGAACAGCTTCAGCGTGAGCAACTCCAAATTTTGTGTCTGCCACATACTCCCCTTGACATCTCCTCGTAGTCGTCGACTCAAGCCTGCCTCTGCTCAGCCTTTAGACACTTGTAGAGCTATGGACAGTCGATGTTCATGCACGCGTTCGGCTCGCTCGACACGGTCTGAGCACAAGAGGAACATACACAGTGCCAGTGTGCATCAAGCAGCCTCATTTGGGGGTTGGCGTGACAAGCATCACATATACCTACACATCGAGTTGAATTACATAGAGGTAAGCGCTCAGTCAAGCCGACCATCCGAAGCCTTCCGACTCACGCCAGGCAGCGCGCACTCTGAAAATGATCGTCGATTTTGGATCTATTTGTATTGATACGCGCACGCTTTTCAGGCGTGAGCGCAAGCGGGTCGCGTTCGTCGACCGTGATCGTTTTTGGCATCTCGCCATACCAGGCGCCCCCTTGTCGCCAATTCAGCTACTTTAGCCTACTTACATATCCAAAGAAAAAAAAAATAACCTCTCACCTATACGTCCCCATTCTAAATCACCTCCTTGGTTAAGTTGAAATTTTGATATTCGGTTTGCGCAAGATTTTCGACCACGTCTTGCAACAATGACTCTTGACCTCGCCCAGATCTTGAGTACGGAACAGAATCCTGAAACGCGGACGGTGAGTTTCGAGGGAAAAATGCTGGTTTACCATAGACCCCAACGAACTTCAAAAAAGTCTTGGTCATCTTCGCCTGAGCCGGCACCCCGTCGCGTCGCACTGTTTCGATGCCCTTGGAACCAAGGGCAGCCTGAGACTCGACTTTGTCGAAAGTCTCGTTTCTAAACCCGACGTATCGCTTTTTCGCCATGAGCATACATGCCAAGTCACTCCATTTTCGTCTATCTCAAGAGATAGACAAAGGAACGGGCGTTCAAGATTGGATATGAGATCGCAGATACGATAACAGCCATGAACCCACCGCCTATCAAGGAAAGGTGAGAACAACGCACGCGAACTAGTATCCACAGCGAGACTGGCATGACAATGTCTGTATTCTCGTGTACAACCCTCGCTCTCCATTTCTCCGTCGTGTCAATGACGGCGATGGCCTGGGAGCGACGTGGGTAGCAATGACACGAGTTTGAAAGTATATCCACTAGATACTTACATTTTCGAGCGTCTCCGACTGCTCTGTACGATAGTGTCTGCAATCTTTACTGCAGGCATCCACCCCGAATACGTTGCACTCGTGTAGCTGTACGTGACGTTGGTGATATATTTGAGTCCTAGGAGCATCTAGTACGCGTCTCGGTGCCTTGTTGGTGACGAGATATGGCCTGGGAATGAGAGGAAGAGGACGGCACTTTGACGCCCTTCATGGCCTATTTAACCATCACGCGCGTGTCCAGTAGTTCAGTTAATATCCAGCCCAAAAGACCCTGGAATCCGATTGGCTTCACATACTACATGATCCTGTTTGGTGCGACTGCGTTTGAGTGAGAAGTGCGAGAGCATGGTTTAGGGATAGAAGAAAAACAAGCAATGTAATGATTGACCAGCAAACTGGTGAATGAATAATTGAGGACGAACTACCGTGCTCACCGTGGTCTGTGGCCATTCAAAACGCTGTTCAATGATACGGATAGACTTGGTGGACATGGACACATGCTTTCTCACCAGTAAGGGATGCGCCGTATATACGAATGACGGGTACGCGGGATAGCGTGCGATCGACAGGCGCAATTTTCTGGATGGATCCTGCGCTGGGCTGGACGGGCGTCAAAGAACAACGGCCGTGGAGTCACTGGCAGTCTCAGCAAATTCCGCCCTGCGTGACTATCCTGCTAACTCTGCGATCTGTTTTTTTTTTACATGGCCCTCGCTAGGTTAAACTACTACGACCCTCACGCAGGTCAAGTCGGTGCACATGAAGATCCAGACGGCGTGACCAGCGGGTCGGGGACGAACGAACTGAATTGAGACATTTGTACCGTACACGTCGATGTATCGATAAACGGGACGAGGTTCGAATGCATATCCATTGACCACCTGTGCGTACGGAGCAAGAGATTAGTCGATAGGCCGAGACATGATGGACGTGAAAGAAGAAAAAAGGAAGGATAGTCAGGACCCTTGAGCGTATGATAGAGGGCCAGGGTGAATGTTCCTCAAGGAGCGGGAAGCACTCGGTCTGGTGCACAGCAATGAAATCATCTTGAAAGGCGGTGGAATGGACAAGAACATCGTAGAGAATCTTGCTCACCTGTCAACGATTCTAGGTTGAGGAAGAGGAAAAAAAAATATTATGTAAGTGAGAAAAGGCTTGCTACGCCGCCAACGCCAGCGCCAGTGATGGGTCGCGAACCCGCCGGATATCCTTCCTTGGGTACTTCATGGCTACATGTAGGATCACATTGCCATTATCATCTTGGGCATCAGGATCGACTTCTTTTTAATTGAGAAACGGAACCATCTCACTGAGGCCGTTTCTCGGGACCTTCAAGTTGCTGAACAAAACCTCGCGACCTGATGACACGCTTTTAATTCTACTTACAACGGTCTGAATCCCACGAAGCACCGAAGAGAACTTGCGTCATTGGCAGGCAATTGGTTTCTCTCTTTGATTTCATGGCAATGTGTAGGAGGGTATCACTGCCATTATGATCTGCAGGTCGCCTCCTCATCTCCCAACCCGGTCCCAGCGATCTAAAACCACCTATGAAACGCGTTAAAATGTCACATATATTCTCAAGACCAAGAGGGCGAACCCGAACCGGATACCGCTGGTGCACTACGCTCAACGACTTCCACAGTCACATACGTCCCTGACGCATGATCCCTCCCTCGACATCACGTCCAACACAGCTACGACAACCAACCCCTCCAGCGATGAAGTTCTGGAACCGGTATTGGACCGCGGTGTATCTTGTGAGCCCCTGTACCAGATTCATGTCCTGACTTCACTTGATTCAATCAGTGCCAGAGCCGGACGGGTGGAAATATAACAAGGTGCATGCAGAAGCGACCGAGGAGATCGGGTAGAAGACAGACGCAGAAGTCAAGGAGGATCTAGTGCCAGCCTAGCGATGAGGCATTATTTTACAGAACAGCATTTCATGTCATTAGCGATACTACACTTTTACAATGCAATCTCGACGTCCAGCCTTGCCAGATACGAATACACGTTGGGCGACATGCAATATTTCAGTATTCCCGTAAACGCCACCAACGATCTCGATTTCTTCCGTAGGGAGTTGAGAGTCTGCAAAAAGGTGTTCAGACGAGGCTTTTAACGAGTACTGAATGTTCAAGGACATACGAGAGTTCGAACGTCTTTGTGCATGAAGGAACATGCATTACGCCATGGTAGGCCAATGCAATAGCAAGATGAACCGCCTCGATTTCGGTTCCCGGATGCTCCCATAGTGCAGCCATAGCCTTTGAAGAAAGGAATCAGTCATTGACAATGCGCGATTCCGTGAATGGCGAACCTTATCATACTGTCCACACAAGAGTAGTATACTAGCCTAGAATCTCGCCTTGATTGGTTGCATCAAAGGGACATTCGCCGTGGCTCAACAAGAATTCAGTCAGTCCACGCGTAGGACGCCTTCTTCATCCTCATCAACCTTATTTGCGTCAGCTGGATCTGTGATGCATTGTGATTGAAATAGGATATCCACCATGGCGAGCTGGAACAATAGTCAATCCTCCGCTGTTGTTGTGACCGGAGGTAACGTGCGCCTCTCCAACCACGAGCACGTAAAGAGCAAGCTTGAACGGATCAGCTGAAGCAGAGTGCAATATGTGTGCATTATAAACGCTCTGCAGATAACCTCTGTGTAGTTTTGAGTCGACACTGTTTACCGACAATGAGATGTTGGGCGTGTTAAACACATATTTTTCCAACATACCGCCTATCGGGTGACTCGATCATAAACTTGAAGTGGCTCACAAAGCCAGGTTCCCAGTGTTCGATCGCCGCCTGAGAGCGGATCGTCAAAGGTTTCCTGTGCATGCCCCAAACGCACGAGGTAGAGTACAACTTTGCCCACAGTGGCTGGCCAGCTACAAGCTAACGCACAGTTAGGGAAAAAAATGGGATAACCTACCTTTGATCGATCCTCCTCTCCATTCGTGTATTACCTCGTGAACAGGTAGGCGTGAATCTTGATTGCGACACTCGGGTCACCCCCAAGCTATGCTTCCAAAGGCCGCGACTGAAATGAGCAATCGATGACATCCCAGTACTGATCCTCGAGCGCCTCTCGAGATCCTTTGGTGATTTGCGTTCTCAGAACGGATGCTTCATGGGACTCCGAGTCCCCAAGGTATACGCGTGCGTTTTTTCTCACCAACAAGGGCGCATTGAGGATGTGGGTGCCCGCGTGCTGGACCGGGGGGAGGGTGGGCTGTTCTCCGGTGATCGTTGTAAGGAGGTAAATGTTGAACATCATTTGAGATGGAAGCGGCCTGCAAGTCGCGCGCATATGAAAGGGAAATGAGCGGAACATATGTCATTGACTTACGTTTGCGTTGAGACTCGGCTGCCTGGACGAGGAGATGAGTAATTGGACACAATGTTCCTCGTAACCTCGCTACATTCAGCTCGCCGTTTGTATGGTCGCACGCCATCATCTTGCTTCGCATCTGCAGCGTAAGGCTGGGACCAGTGCTTGCCTGTGGGCCAGAGATCTGAGAAAACGAGACACCAAAACTAGCCCATCACGCACCGTGAACTTTCTATTGTATGGAAACCCTTCTTCATCTCAGCCAACACCTTGTTATCGCTGCTGGCGCGACTGCCAAGTTCTTCAAACACGCATTTCTTCTTTGCATCCCAGTCTTCCTACTCATCCCTTCTTCCCTCGATGGTGGATATGAGGTGTCGTTCGTGTACATTGCGGAGATAGCCTGCGACGTCCGTATCTTGAAGAGTTGTAGCGGAGAAAAGGTGGCGGACGTGTTCAAATGCGGAATCGAGTTGGCCAACGCGGATGCATCTACATGGGCTTGTGCCAGCAAGCAGTCACTATGCGAGCGAGCGTAAGGAATAACGATAAAAGTGTGTGAGTCACGGAGCACTCACGCTTTGTCAGTGTCTGTTGGAGCGGTGGGTTGAAGAGTTGGAGATACCTCCAACGATACAGGATGCGATGCGCAGGTAAGAGTGAGCCATCGAAGTAGTCTCGAATGGGTGCAAAGTAGACAGCTTCGACTACATTGTTTCCCACAACTATTACACAGCCACTGTAGCGGTTCGGATTTACCTACTCGGCCGCGGTCGGGATAGCGGTTTCCCCCTGACAATTTCAGCAGATATTTCGGATGAATGTGGTCTCCGAATGCACCCGACCACTGCCACTTGCCGGAAGCGGATGTCGGAAGTAGATGGGGATCGATCGACGCGTGTGGCACTTGTTTCTTCCTCCCTCACCGTCACAGTTCCACAAATTATTCGACAATACATACTCTCAGGCTTAGAATCCAGATATGGACTCGAACTCGAACTCAGAGACAATCCAGGCTGGCGGTTTTGAAGACATCCGAGAGAAATTTGGCCGCTTCAGGGTCCTTATCATTGGGCGGGCGAACGCTGGCAAGACGACCATTCTCCGCGCGATCTGTAACACTACCGAAAACCCGGAGGTCTATGATGGAGAGGGAAACAAGGTGCGTGTTTGTTTCAATACATTTGGATGACTGGCCTACCGATAACCGTGCGACCAGATTGATCTGACCCAGGTCGAGGGATCCAGGGGGGTGAGTATCTCGACATACTGGACTCGGAATCGACGCGGATCTTTACCAATGCACGCTAGCGCGGGGAACACGACATCGAGAATGAGTTGGTTTTCCGGAGCAATGACAACTTCGTCTTCCATGACTCGCGGGGCTTCGAGGCCGGTTCCGTACATGAATTCCAACAGCTGAAGGAGTTCATTGCTGATCGTGCAAACACGACGTTTCTCAAGAAACGCATTCATGCAATCTGGTACCAGCTTGATCAGTTGCGGGAAGTGGTCATTGATACCCTGTCACGGTATAGGTACTGTATTCCAATGGATAAATTGAATCGAGCGATCCAACGCTCCGAGGAAATGTTTTTCAACGAGTGTGATACGAAAAATGGTGGGCTCATTTTTGACAATATTCTTTCGAACTCACAGCTTGGCCAGTGCCTGTTATTGTGTTGTTCACCAAGTTTGATGCATTGCTGGCTGTCGCCATGAATGAACTATCTGGTGATGCTCGAAAGCTGCCAATACATGAGAGAATAGCAAAGGCACATGACCTCATGGATGGAGTTTTCGACAATGCTAATGTATGGGATCGTCTCTCTAAACTGAACTATGCACCAAAATATAATGTTCGAATTGGAGGTACTAGCATCATTCTCTTTGGTAATAAAATGATTCAGCTCACGGAATTTGCATGGATGCAAGGGATGCACAACTCAAATGAGGGATGTAACATGTTGCTGGAAAACACAGCAGGAGCTCTGAATGAGAGGGCTTTGCAAATGCTGTTTGTAACTGCTCAAGAAACAAACATAGCATTATGCATAAGATATGCAGTTGAAGAGTAAGTACTGAAGTTGAATATCCTTTTGACAAAAGCTAATGGCATATTTTTAAAAGGGTTATTAACAAGCTGCATGAATCCGCACTTCCTATACACAGCTTGGATATGATAGATCCCAAAAATCTGGCAAGATGGTTTCCACACTATTGGGTAAGATGAGGCTTTCATATGAATTATGTGATACATGAAATTTGAATATCTGCTTATTATTTTTATTGCACTGATGGAACCATAGAAAGTGAGTTACCATTCATGTAAATGTATAAAAATTGTCTTAACTAATATCATGTCATCCTATTATGGAAATGACAGAGAGTGAGTTGTACATTGTGTATGCCAGAGAGTGGTGATGCTGATGATGCCATGTTCATTTATTCTGCTCTGCAAATGACAGTATGTGAGTTGTGCATTATAGAATGTGCCAGAGAGTGGTCATGCTGATGATGCCCTGTCCATTTATTCTGCTCTGAAAATGACAGGATGTGAGTTGTGCATTGTGGAATGCCAGTGTGCCAGAGAGTAATGACGCTGATGATGCCATGTCCATTTTTTCTCCTCTGGAAATGACAGAATGTGAGTTGTGGAATGTGGAATGTGTCATAGAGTGGTGATGCTAATAATACCATGTCCATTTTTTCTGCTCTGGAACTTGAAATGACAGTCAGTGAGTTGTGTATTGTGGAATGTGCCAGAGAGTAATGATGTTAATGATGCCATGTCTATTTGTTCTGCTGTGGAAATGACAGTGGGTGAGTTGTGCATTGTGGAATGTGCCAGAGAGTAGTGATATTGATGATGCATGTCCATTTCTTCTTCTCTGGAATTGACAGGGAGTGAGTTGTGCATTGTGGAATGTGCCATAGAGTGGTAATACTGATGATGCCATGTCCATTCATTCTCCTGTGGAAATGACAGTATGTGAGTTATGCATTGTGGAATGGTCCAGAGACTAATAATGCTGATGATGCCATCATTGCCATGTCTATTTGTTCTGCTCTGTAAATAACAGGGAGTGAGTTGTGGATTGTTGAATGTGCCAGAGAGTAGTGATGCTGATAATGATGTCCATTTGTTCTGCTCTGGAAATGACAGGATGTGAGTGGTGGATTGTGGAATGTGGCAGAGAGTAGTGATGCTGATGATGCCATGTCCATTTGTTCTGCTCTGAGAATAACAGGGAGTGAGTTGTGGATTATAGAATGTACAAAAGAGTGGTGATGCTGATGAAGCCATGTCCATTTGTTCTGCTCTGCAAATGACAGCAAGTGAGTTGTGCATTGTGGAATGTGGCAGAGAGTGGTGATGCTGAGCATGTGATTTTCATTCATGCCTTGACTTTTGTTGATAGTTTGTGAGTTGTGCATTGTGGAATGTGGCAGAGAGTGGTGATGCTGATGATGCCATGCCCATCTATTCTGCTCTGGAAATGACAGGATGTGAGCTGTGCATTGTGGAATTTGCTAGAGAGTAATGATGCTGATGCTGCCATGTCCATTTATTCTGCTCTGGAAATGACAGTGGGTAAGTTGTTCATTGTGGAATGTGCCAAATTAGCAATCATTGATGCTGATGATGCCATGTTCATTTATTGTGCTCTGGAAATGACAGACAGTGAGTTGTATAATTGTGGAATGTGAAATGTGCCAGAGAGTTGTCATGCTGATGATGTCATGTCCATTTATTGTGCTCTGGCAATGACAGTCAGTGAGTTGTGCATTGTGCATTGTGCCAGCGAGGGGTGATACTGATGATGCCACATCTATTTATTCTACTCTGGAAATGACAGAATGTGAGTTGTGCATTGTGGAATGTACCAGAGAGTGGCAATGCTGATGATGCCATGTCCATTTATTCTGCTCTGGAAATGACAGCATGTGAGTTGTACATTGTGGAATTTGCCAGAGAGTAGTGATGCTGATGATGTGTCTTTTTATTCTTCTCTGCGAATGACAGTGGGTAAGTTGTGCATTTTGGAATGTACCACAGAGTGGTGGTTCTGATGATGCCATGTCTATTTTTTCTCCTCTGGAAATGATAGATAGTGAGTTGTACATTGTGGAATGTGCCAGAGAGTGGTCATGCTGATGATGCCATGTCCATTTGTTCTGCTCTGGAAATAACAGCAAGTGAGTTGTGCATTGTGGAATGTGCCAGAGAGTGGTGATGCTGATGATGCCATGTCCATTTATTCTGCTCTGGAAATAATAGGGAGTAAGTTGTGCATTGTGGAATATGCCAGAGAGTGGTGATGCTGATGATGCCATGTCCATTTATTCTGCTGTGGAAATGACAGAATGTGAGTTGTGCATTTTCTATTGTCCTATCAAGGGCAATACTGAGCATGTGATGTTCATTCATTCCTTGATCTGCTCCTTTATTGATAGTTTGTGAGTCTTCTACTCTTAAAACATTTCAATACTAATAATCATGATATCTCGATTTGTTCTATTTCTACATAACAGCTAGTATGTCATAGATAATTTAATATCTCCTCACCTGATGATTGATTATCTTTTTCCTTATCCACAGACAGTATGTTGTTTCATATCATCAATTTATCACTATCATTGATATATTTCATCCAACATTTATTCTGATTTATTCAGCTGGTAAGCTTTCTATCATTATCAAATAAAATATTCCAACCATTGAGCTTGTTTTCTTTTATTTATTACAGACTGTAAGTCATATTTTACTAGAACTGTGATAACAACTATTCATTTCTGAGAACTAAAGGAGGTATCTTTATACAATGCAATATGGTGAACCATCCTTATATTAATGCTTTTTTTTTTTGGTTTCCTTACAGATGGTATGTAGTACTTTATTTATTCTTGTTTTACTCCTTTCGATTATTTTTTACTTATGAATTTCCAGGCTGTAAGTTCTTTTTGGCCACATACATTTTACTCATTTTCTACTGTGTTGAAAACATCTTTGTGATACATGACAGGATGTGAGTTCTTCATTCGTAGTGAGAATTTATTAATATTAACATTATTTGACATCAATGTCAGACTGTGAGTATTGGTCTACAAATTATTGATTGTCTAAATTCAGTTTTGATCCTACCTGTTTTGTTACTTTACAGACGGTCAATTTGTTTTTGTGATGGCCTAGTCTGATTTGAACTCAATTTGTTATTATCAGATTATTCACAATCAAACAGTATGTGAATTCATTGCATTTATTTTCATCATAACATTGTATTATAGTCTAAACCTTTGACAACCAATCATTCTATCATTCTCCCTTATCTGAGGCCTAAGCCGCCTAACAGTATTGTGCATTTCTCATCAATTTCATCTTGTATCACAATTCAATTACAAATTTTAGATCAATATTGGTACAAGGAAGAAAATCCTTTTAAACAATATTGGTATATATAAATCCTTTTCTAAATTTCTTTTGAAACAAATCAAACAAAATGATTTATTTTGTTGCTTTGAAGATATACTACTCATCCTGGAGCATTCTCTCCGTCTTTTTCAGCAAAAGGCTCATAACCCACTTGTATCTGCTGCTGAAAAGTACCATGCATCAGACATACCCCAGAAGGTGAAATCAGCTATGAAGGGCATTTTTGATCAGTATGGAAAAGCATCCAAAGAAGAGAAAGTGGAGATGATTTTGAATGTCATTCTTCAGAATCGGATGAGTATGTTGAGCATATCTTTCATTTTTTTCATTTGATAACCCTACATTCTTAGCAATTGAATGAATTGAATTCCCTTCAATGCTGTGGAAGGAGTCTGTGACTCAAGTTGTTTGGAGAAGAAATGTTGATGCAAACAGCAAAGCAAAATAGTTGAAACAGCAAAGAATCTATAGAAATGTACTCAGTCATGTTGCATCCATGCATGTTAGTTGATGAATGAAAAGAATTGGGAGAAATGTGGGGCAAAAATATTGGTGGCTTCTTAACTTGAGGTAGTCTATATTTTCAATTTTGAGCACAGACTGCAGCAGAGATTTTATTATTATTTCTGAGAATTGGAAACTAGATGCCAACAATGAATGCTGGCAACACTGTTATATTCCAAAATCTAAAGTCACATTGTAGCCCCACTTTAACTAATCAAAAAGGTAAAACATTTCTAGTACCTATCATAGTAGGCTACAGCCTTGATGGTACAGTGCAACCATGATAAGTTTTGGGAAAGATGAAGATGGAGTCATGGAGGCTAAGTAAAGAGGCACGAGGAAAGGAAATGAACAAGTACAGACATGACTGTAGGGTGCAATGAAAAGAAGAGAAGAGAAATCCTCGACCCTAATTCTGGAACCGCCACAGTTTCCACACCATTTTCTCCGGAACCGTCACGAACCCTGTATCCCTCATACAGGGACAGCCCAGTGTTGATACCGGCGGGCGACCCAATGGCAATGAGTGACCCGTGGCGTCCACTCCATGCTCCTTCTCAGCCATACGTTGACACCACGCACCGCATCCGATCCTTAGTGGACCCCGCACGTGTCGCAGTCGTACTGATATGCGACGGCGACGGCGCCGGACTCTGCGAACGTGGAGGTTTGAGGCAGTCCGTCGTCGTGGCAGTCGTGAGTGCGGAAGCATCACGTACACGTCTGCCATCCCTCTCGGCACGCGGTACCGCAGGACCCATCTTAGCAGAGTGCGCACGCATCTTTACACGTTCCTCTGCCTTTGCTCCCGCTGTGCCTTCTGGCGCACTTCTAAGTGCAACAGCTCGCTCGATCTAGCGTTGCCGACGCTGCTCCGCCAACTGCTCCTTCTTTTGCCATTTTTTTCGCCGCCTCGGCCTCTTCTGCCACACTTCGTTCTGTAATCCGAGTCAGTCCCACTCGACATCAACCAAGAAACACTGACCCGCCTTGACTCTCCCACTCCAACGCTCACCTTTCGGCCTCCTGCTCTTCCCCCGCTGCCTCTTTTCCTCTTCCATATGCTCCGCATGCGCAGCCCGTTGTCTCTCATATTCCTCCTCGCGCGCAGCCAACAACATCCCCTGGTGCGCTCTAGTATAGCCACCCTGCATTCGGCTCAACTGCTTCTTGCCTGCCACAGCTGATCTCCGTGCCTTTTGCAGTGTGTCAAAGGTCTCGCGGCCAGTATATAGCCTTGCCCGAGCAGCAGGCGCTCTTCTTTGTGATACGCCGGTCGACATGGTCGATCCGCAAACCACGTCCACGTCTTTCTTTCTCCTTTTCCAGCTGCTCAACTTCGATCTGTCCTTGCTCAAGTCCTCCGTCTCCTAGACAAAGGTATCAATGATAGAGAGAACGACAAAGGAGCGGGACGCACCGTCGCGCGACCGACACTGGCACCTTGAGCCCGCCGCGCTTCATCAAGTCCTGAGCGAGCTTCTTGGTCTCCTCCATCCCATGATCAATCTCCTGTATGGCGGGTTCCTTTTCTTTTTGCTCCACAATCAGCTTCTTGGCGCGCGTGAACTCCTCACGGCGGGACGCCTCCTCCTTTTCTTTGCATACTCTCTGAGTCAGCTCCGAGAGGGCGCGGCGTTCGGCGTTGGCCGCGGCAACAAGCTCTGCGGACGGACTGCATGGACAGGCGCGCAACTTGTTCATCGGGGGAGCACCGGCTCTGGGTCGATTACGGGTACAGCGTTGTAGAGCACCGTTGCTAGGGTGCTCAAGCTGGTGCACGAGCTCGGCCTAGGACGGCTGGACCCGTTGTGGTGTTATAGGGACTCGGGCCGGAGACGGCGGACTTGGCTTGTGGCATGGTCTACGGATGCGGAGTTCGCCACGGCGTGCACAGTCCATAAGGTAGACTTGTTCGCGTCAAGGAGCTTGACGAGGCCGAGGGTGTTTACTTTGACAGTGCTGTAGACCTGGGAGAGTTGAGAGAGGGGGTGGGAGAGGGGGCGGTAGCGAGCATATGGAGAGTTGCTACCATAGAGTGAGGAGGAGATGGGTGCCGTAAATGCGCAGAGACTGAGAGGGTCAAACGAATCCTCGAAAAAGCCGCAGAGGATCTTGATCTGGGCTGGGGAAACGTGGAGGACGTTCTCTCCAAAGCTGGAAAATATAAGTGAGGGAGTGTTGGTAAAGAGAAAGTGACTTACAGCATCTTTGAAGAGACCGGCGTAGGTAGCCAGAGGCCCCGAGCTAAGGAATGTGAGATGCGAAGGTGTCCAGACGTAATCAGTTATGGGCTTCCCCCCAAGCAGGGCAGCAAGGCGTGTGTTCTTGGGGCGCCCATCACCTTCATCGGTATGCTGCACGACTGGGTGTGAGTGACGAGAACCTGGCCTGCTAGATGGGACATTTCTTCGTCGGATCTACTACCGATGGAAGCGACGACGGCATAATAACGACCCCAGGCTGCGACGTGGTAGAGGGAGTTGCCGCTGGTGAGGAATATATTTGCGAGCTTGTCATAGTAATTTGCCATCATGGCTAGACGGGGTGCCTTTTTGACCATGACGAGGTCCTCGACAGAGTGAAATGCCTCTTGCGAGACAAGACGCTGGGCAAAGCGTGTGTCAAGGTGGTGCTGGAGGATGTGCGGGTCCGATAGGTTGATGGCGTGGGTTGATCTTTGTGATGTTGGCTAGGTGAAGACGGAGAGTCTCACACAGGCGACGGAACTCGACCTTGCGCAGGTGCTTGAGACAGAAGCCGAAGGCCTGCTGTGCGATTTGCTGAGGGAAGGGTCAGGGAATCGAACGGGACAGGAGGGCAGAGGGTACTTGCTTGACATTATTCTTTTCATCCGGGTCGACCAGTTGTGGAGCGCCGTTGCAAGGGTGCTCAAACGGGTATGCAGGAGCTCGGCCGTGAACAGCTATTACTTAGTGTTGTCGCAGGCTGCTCGGACCGGAGACTGCGGACTTACCAGAGCAGGAAAAGTGCTCGTCGATAGTGGTCTCTGTGGCATTGTCTTCACGCATGCGGAGTTCGCTGCGAAGTGTGTATCCCATGACGTAGGATTCGACTTGTTCAGGGCCAAGGAGGGGCGATACCCAACATATAGGGAGTCTGTGGCACAGAGTGAGAAGAAAATGGGTGCGCAGAGAGTGAGAGGGTCATACAAATCGTAGAGGATCTTGATGTTAATGAGGGACAACGCGATCGAGTATTACACAGCCACACACACACCGATCAATTGGCAAGTCGCATCGTCGTGTGCCATTCCTTACTAACTGACGTTTGTTATCCAACCCATGAAGGAGGCAAAACGGTAAAAAGAGGTCAACCTCGCTGTGAAGAGTCGGGCGAGAACCAAGGCGGTCCGCGCTGCCACACACTCACAAGATCATTCCGGTCCTCGTCAAGTTCTTCTGTGCCTATCTGACTGTAACGTTGGGCCACACGAGCCTTGACGAAACTCAGCTCAACGTCACATCAGCATCCTGCGGTACACCGTCAGGGTAACCCTCGACGCTACAATCCCCGTTATCTCACCCCTTTGACTCCGCCGCGTCACTTTTCTATTAAACACCACGTCTCAGATACAGTCCCGATTGAGACCGCCCACGAGGACATGATCGTATGTACAAACAACTACTAGTTCTTCTTTCACGCGACGCCCATTCTCTTTCCAGCTCGACTACTACAGTAAACGACTGGCCACGTGTTCCTCCTACCGTACCGTCAAGGTCTTCAACGTCGTCGACGGAGAGCCATCCAAGTCGGGTGGTCAGACCCTCAAGGGGTGCGTGTTTCCAGTGATTTCATTTGCCCGAGACTGACTTTCGTAGGCACACTGGCCCGTCTGGCAAGTCGCGTGGGCTCACCCCAAGTTCGGCAACATACTCACATCATGTTCGTACGACGGGTCAAGTTTTCATTTGAAGAGCTTGAACAGACCCAAGGTCCTTCTGCTGGATCCTGGACCAAAATAAAAGAGCACTCGTTGCACACGGCGTCAGGTGCTTTGCTCTGCCCCCTTTGCATTGCACACGCGCTCGATCTAACCCTTTACAGTCAACCCCATCTCTTGACGAGCTAGGCGCTATCCTTGCATGTGCTTCTTCCGATGGAAAATTATCCGTGTTGACGTTTAAAGGTTCGCTTCAATTCGCGATGTAATGACTCTTTTTTTTCACTCTCTTCACAGATGACGGGCAGCGGGTGGCCGATATCTTCAATGGCCACGCCATCGGGTGCAATGCTGTCTCCTGGGCACCTGCCAGTGCCACCCATCCTAGCTCGCTCATCCATCCGCATCAACCCGGAGCCCCAGCCCCTCCGGCACCATTCAAGCGTTTTGCCAGCGCCGGCTGTGACAACCTCGTCAAGCTATGGTCCTTCCGAGAGGACACTCAGACATGGGTCGAAGAGGAGACACTCGAAGGGCACGGAGACTGGGTTCGCGATGTTGCATGGGCGCCGAATATCGGTTTGCCGAGGAATTATATATAGCTTCGGCATCGCAGGTAAGTGCTGCGCTGGACTCCACGACACACGCCAAACGATGTTGGGGAACTTGCCCGGCATTGTCGGCGCGTTCTGAGAAGTAGTAAGCGAGGGGTCGAGGGGCGTGTTGACCCATGGTGTCGGCGGGCGCGTCTTTTGTCCAGATGAGAACAGACTTGTCCGCGGACCATCAAAATTGCATCCAATGGTCTCGCGGGAAACATTCTTCCGGTGAGCTGTGGAGACGGAAAGGTCACGCTTTGGAAGGGAAACCTCAAGGGTTCTTGGGAGTGTGTGAGTGATGTAAATAGTTGACGTGATTTTAGATGTTGTATACTTTGCTGGGCAATCGATCATGCACGTCTCTAATATTACTCTAGTCTTTCCTCAGTACAGGGACCGACCGGTCCAAAGATTTTGATTGATGCACGATGGATACAGTGGGAAATAAGATAGAAACGAGCAAGGGAAATCAATTGAACAACCCAAAGCCCTGTTCGCAGACAATGCTCGGTCAGTCGTGGAATGGGGGGCCCAGTACACACCATGTCGTCGCCTTCCTCCTTCCTTTGCTTCTTCTGCGGCCGCTGCGGGAGCACCGTCACTAGATACAGCAACCGGGACAGCACCCACTGCGGATGCACCTCCGCCTGCGCCGACGTTCAGTGGTAATTCCTTTGGCGAGGAGTATCGCGCCTATATGGGCTCGACATCGACATTCGCTGCGTTCGTCAATGCAATGATTTTATCGGACTACGATAACAATTTAGCAACCGTTTGTGCGAATTGCACACTCCTGAGGTACGTACCGTAATTTCGATGCCGTCGTCGGCAAGGACGAGGGCGGCGTAGGTTGCTGCGAGTTTTACGGTGCGGGTGTCAGTCATATCGGCTTGGGTACATCCCACCGGTCCATCCAGCCAGCCACCACGAGCGTGATGATCGCCACGGGATACAGTGTGGACGGATTGAAGACGGCATGGGAGTACCACAGTACAAATAAGCTAACCGTAGTTGGACTCGATGTGTGAGGGGAAGACGGGGACGGTGGTTGTGGTAGTGTCTGAGTCTTGGCTCGACTGGACAACTAGAGTGTTTCCCACGAGTATTACACAGCCACTTTTTCAACTTGAATGATACGACCTCTCACTACAGTTAGAAGTCACCGTCGGCAGTCGAGCGGTAGTCCCCTAACGAGGAAATTCAGCAGATTCGAAACCTCACACCCATCCCGTCCCCTTGCTGGTTCAACTTTCAATGCCCATGCCGTCTCGGATGTTTCGGACGATGCTCCCGATCATTGCCACCGAGCCTACCGGAAGCGGATGTCGGAAGTAGATCTGAATCGATCGACGCGTATGGCACTTGTTTCTTCCTCCCTCACCCTCACGTTCAACAAACTATTCGACACTACAAACACTCAGGCTTAGAATCCAAATATGGCCTCGAACTCGAACTCAGAGACAATCCAGGCTGGCGGTTTTGAAGACATCCGAGAGAAATTTGGACGCTTCAGGATCCTTATCATTGGGCGGGCGAACGCTGGCAAGACGACCATTCTCCGCGCGATCTGTAACACTACCGAAAACCCGGCGGTCTATGATGGAAGAGGTAAAAGGGTGCGTTATGTTTTAATACGTGTGCCAGTGGACGACTGACCTACTAAACCGTGCGACCAGATTGATCTGACCCAGGTCGAGGGATCCAGGGGGGTGAGTATTCATGACATACAGGGCTCGGACTCGACCGTCACGAATCGTGCCATGTTTACAAATACACGCTAGCGCGGGGAACACGACATCGAGAATGAATTGATTTTCCGGAGCAATGACAAATTCATCTTCCATGACTCGCGGGGATTCGAGGCCGGTTCCGTACATGAATTCCAACAGCTGAAGGACTTCATTGCTGATCGTGCAAACACGACATTGCTCAAGAAACGCATTCATGCCATCTGGTAATAGCTCGACCTGTGTGGGAAGTAGTAATCATTGACTAGTCGTTACTCTGTATAGGTACTGTATCCCAATGGACAAATTGGATCGGGCGATCCAACGCTCGGAGGAAATGTTCTTCAATGAGTGTGATACGAAAAACGGTGGGCGCATTTTCGACAAGATGATAATGTTGAGCTCACAGCTTGGCCAGTGCCTGTTATTGTGTTGTTCACCAAGTTTGATGCATTGCTACCTGTCGCCATGAGTGCACTATCTGGTGATGCTCGAAAGCTGCCAATACAGGAGAGGGTAGTAAAGGCACATGAGCTCATGGATGCAGTTTTCGACAATGCTGATGTATGGGATCGTCTCTCTAAACTGAAATATGCACCAAAATATAATGTTCGGATTGGAGGTAGTATCATTCTCTTTTCTCATAAAATGATTCAGCTGACGGAACTTGCATTGTTGCAAGGAATGCACAATTCAAATGAGGGATGTAACATGTTGCTGGAAAACACAGCAGGAGCTCTCAATGAGAAGGCTTTGCAAATGCTATTTGTAACTGCTCAAGAAACAAATATATTATTGTGTGTTAGATATGCAGTTCAAGAGTGAGTACTGAAAAATATTCTTCAAAGACTGATTGTATGATTTTACAAAGTGTCATACCTGACATTGACAAGCTGTACCAATCTGTACTTCCCATACATAACTTGGATGTCATAGACACCAAAAAACTGGCAAGATGGTTTCCACAATTTTGGGTAAGATGAATTTGAATATTATGAATTACTCATCCATGAAATTTGAACATATGCTAATTATTTTTAAATGCAATGATGGAACTATAGAAAGTGAGTCATCATTCCTCTAAATTGCTTTAACTAATATCATATCATCCTATGTGGGAAATGATAGGTAGTAAGTGGTGCATTATGAAATGTGTGTAATGGTGATGACACCTTTATTCTTCTGTGGAAATGACAGTATGTGAGTTGTGCATTTTGAAATATACCAGAGAGTGGTAATGCTGATGATACCATGTCCATTTATTCTATTCTGCTCTGGAATGACAGGAAGTGAGTTGTGCATTGTGGAATGTGCCAGAGAGTGATGATACTATGACCATGTTTTTTGCTCTGGAAATGACAGGGAGTAAGTTGTGCATAGTGGAATGTTCCAGACAGTAGTGATGCTGATGATGTCATGTTCATTCATTCTGCTCTGGAAATGACAGAATGTGAGTTGTGGAATGTGGAATGTGTCAGAAAATGGTAATGCTGATGATGCCATGTCCATTTATTCTGCCCTTGGAATAACAGGGAGTGAGTTGTGTATTGTGGAATGTACCAGAGAGTGGTGATGCTGATGATGCCAACATTGTCTAATTATTCTGCTGGGAAATGACAGAAGGTGAGTTGTGGAATGTGGAATGTGCCAGAGAGTGGTAATCTTGAGGATGCCAACATTGTCTATTTGTTCTGCTCTGGAAATAACAGCAAGTGAGTTGTACATTGTGCCAGAATGTGCCAGAGACTGGTGATGTTGATGGTGCCATGTCCATTTATTCTGCTCTGGAAATGACAGCAAGTGAGTTATGCATTGTGGAATGTGCCAGAGAGTGGTGATGCTGATCACATGATGCCTTGTCCATTTATTTTGCTCTGGAAACTTGAATGACAGCAAGTGAGTTGTGTATTGTGGAATGTGTTAGAGAAGTGTAATGCTGAAGATGTTATGTCCATTTATTCTACTCTGGAAATGACAGGGAGTAAGTTGTGAATTGTGGATATGCCAGAGGGTGGTGATGTTGATATGATACCATGTCCATCTATTCTGCTCTGGAAATGACAGTGGGTGAGTTGTGCATTGTGAAATGTGCCAGGGAGTGGTGATACTGATAATGCCATGTCCATTTATCCTGTTCTGGAAATGATAGAATGTGAGTTGTGCATTGTGGAATGCGTCAGAGAGTGGTAATGCTAATGATCCTGTGTCCATTTATTCTGCCTGAAAATGATAGTATGTGAGTTATACATTATGGAATGTGCCAGAAAGTGATCATGCCATGTCCATTTATTCCACTCTGGAAATGACAGCAAGTGAGTTGTACATTGTGAATTGTGGTGATGCTGATCATGCCATGTCTATTTATTTTTCTCTGCAAATGATAGTTTGTGAGTTGTGGATTGTAGAATATGCCAGAGAGTAGTGAATTTGATGATGCCATGTCCATTTATTCTGCTTTGGAAATAACAGGATGTGAGTTATGCATTGTGGAATCTGCCAGAGAGTAGTGATGCTGATGATACCATGTCCATTTATTCTGCTTTGGAATTGACAGGGAGTAAGTTGTGCATTGTGGAATGTGCCAGAGAGCAGTGAAGTTGATGAGGCCATATCCATTTATTCTGCCCTGCAAACAACAGGATGTGAGTTGTGCATTGTTGAATATGTCAAAGAGGGGTAATGCTGATCATGCCATGTCCATTTATTCTGCTCTGGAACTGACAGAAAGCAAGTTGTCCATTGTGAAATGTGCTAGAGAGTGGGATACTGATGATGCCATGTTCATTTGTTTTGCTCTGGAAATGTCAGAATGTCAGTTGTCCATTGTTTCATGTGTTATCAATGGTGATGCTGAGCATGTAAATTCATTCATTACTTGATGTGCTCTCTTATTGATAGTTTGTGAGTTTTCAATCCTTAAAACATTTCAATAATGGTAATCATAATATTATTATTTGTTCTATTTCTACATAATAGAAAGTATGTCATTGCATATTTTGATCCCTTCTTACCTAATGTTTGATCATATTTATTTATTTACAGAATGTATGTTCTTTCACATTATCAATCTATTAACATATATATATATATATATTTATCTCACATTTATTTCTATTTCAGCTGGTGAACTTCTATTATTATCAAATAACATATTCAAATTATTGATTTTGCTCTATTTCACTTATTACAGACTGTAAGTTATATTATACTAGGACAACAATAATAAAATACTAAATATTCATTTCTGAGAAATATAGAAGGTATATCTATACCATGCAATATAGTGAAGCATCTGTATCCTAATGATAAACATTTTGGATTCCTGACAGATGGTATATAGTATATTATTGATTTTATTTTACTTGTTCTAATTGACTTTTCATTTTTTAATTTCCAGGCTGTAAGTCTGAAGTTTTTGCATGATATTTTTGGCTGAAATTTTACTTATCTTGTATTGTATTGAAAACATCCTGCCATTTATGGCAGGATGTAAGTTCTTCATTACTAGTAATAATATGACATTATTTTACATCAACTTTCAGACTGTAAGTATTGGTTGTGCAAACTCTTGATTGTGCAAATTCAATTTTGACCTTATTTGTTTTTTTTTTAAATCTACAGATGGTGAATTTGTTTTCATGATGTCCTTGTTTAATTTGAATTCAATCTGTTATCATCAGATCATTCACAATCCAACAGTATGTAATTGAATTACATTCATTTGTGATTATAACATTTATTTGTGATCATAACATTCTTTAGCTCAATATTGTACAGACTAGTGAATCCTCTATTTTGAAGCCTAATCATATTGTGAATTCCTTATCAATTTTATTGTGTATTACAATCTGATTGAAAATCATAGATGAATATGGGTACATGGAAGAAGATCCTTCTTGCCACCATTGGTATTTTTTTTTTCTGTTCTAATTAGATAAAGAAATAAAACCAAATAAATCATTTTATTGCTTTTTAGACATACTTCTCATCCTGGAGCATTCTTTCTACCAACAAATGCATTCTCAACCACTTGTGTCTGCTGCTCAAAAGTACAAGGCATCAGGCATTCCCAAGAAGGTGAAATCAACTATGAAGAAAGTTTTTGATCAGTATGGCAAAGCATCCAAAGAAGAGAAGGTAGAGATGATTTTGAATGTCATTCTTCAGAATCGGATGAGTGTGTTAAGCATATCTTTCATTTTTTTTATTCAATAACCTGGTATTCTCAGCAATTGAATGAACTGGAAGGAATCAGTGACTCAGAACATCAAGTTGTTCAAAGAAGCAAAGTAGATGCAAACAGCAAAGAGAAATAGTTGAAACAGCCAAGGAGCTATAGAAATGTACTCAGTCATGTTGCATCCATGCATGTTAGTTTATGAATGAAAAAATTGAGAGGAAATGTGGGGCAAAAACATTGTTGGCTAAGTAACTTGAGGTATTCCAATTTTGGCACTGACTGTTGTATTTCTACAAAGTGGAAACCAGAAACCACCAATTAAAGTCTGGGCAACACAGTGATATTCCGAAATCTGAATTTCCATTGTAGTACAACTCTAACCAACTTGAATAAAAAGAGGTGAAACATTTCTAGCACCCGTAGGCTACTAGGATACAATGAAACCATGTTTTGGGAAAGAGGGTCATGGGGGCTAAGCATAGGGAAAAGGCAAAGGCAACAAATAAACAAACATGGACATGACTATGAAAAGCAGAGAAAAGAAATCCTGACCCAACCAAAATCACCTCGACCTCGGCCCTCATTCTGAAACCGCCGCAGTCTCCACACCTTTTTCTCAGAAACAGTCACAAAACTGTTTGCATCCCTCCTGCTTTCGGGGCAGGGCTAGTGTTGGTACCGGCGGGCGACCCAGCGGAAACGGGTGACTCAGGCTTCCACTCCATCTCTCAGCCATACGTTGATGCCAACGCTGCCTCCGATACTCGGTGGATCCCGCATATGTCGCAGTCGTACTGATAG
>JBBPNU010000191.1:0-23998 GCA_038091055.1 Leccinum angustisporum
GCATCATGAGTTAGACGACGACTGACAAAAATTCTTCTGCTTGGCGTATTTCGGCGATGAAGTAACCACCTTGCACTCTGTTGGACTTGCTGTGACAAAAGCGTGATCATCTTGACGTGAGCCTTGATGGCCTTGACTGCACTCATCCGGGATTGAGCAGCATACTAGCGCTTGCCATTGGAGAGAATAGAATTATCGTTTCGAATTCGCGTTTATAGAACATAAACTGGACACATACGCATTAATATTGCAGGTGTTCTCAAGAAGATTAATGATACTTATTCGTCGAGATGTTTTGAGCCAATCGCATGACTCAACTGGCATGTTCCACCGCTGCACCAAAGAGATGTTGAATCGCATACAGTAACACCTAGAGCTGCGGGATCCGAACTCCGAGGGAGCAGGCTGCGGCACAGTAAACTGTCCTGCCATTATCCTGAACGAGTAACTTACAATCTTTCTTGGCAGAACTTCAAGTTTTCAAACACTCGCACGCCACCGTCGTTCAACGTCGAATCTCCGAGTCGATCTCGCACCTTTCTTCTTCATAGGACAGGTTTGGAGTTGACCGGCGATAGGCGCACTCGATTTTAGAACCAGGTGGAGACCCGGCAATTGTTACACGAGGTATCAATTTTCTCTACCGCAATCGCCGGTCAGCCACCAACTTGAAGTCATCGGAAGGCCAGCTTTCCGTAAAATTACTCTCGTTCTTGCATACGTTCACAATCGCAACTTTTGCAAGTGGAAAGATCGCTTGATAGCATCATCTTCTCGTCGTCGAGTCCATTGGAGTCTCAAACACCCCCGAGACTTCTCGTTTCCAAATCACCCACCCTCTCGCAGCACTTGAAAATGGTCAATATCAATATCTTCCGGTTGAGCTCGAACCAAATTCAGGCTAAATCAGTTGTAAGGGGACCGGATAAATTTCGCATGCCGCATCGATCAAGACCGCAGCATACCGTGACCCGTCAGATCTGCGTCTGCGCACACGTCGGGGGTATTTTGGCCTCATCTACGGGTTATCATATTCTCTTTCTATTATTAGAGGCTCGCCAGTGTGCTGAAACGGACACAGCCAACCTACAGGAAGTAGAGCATGCGCATCGGTAGGAGATTCTGCCGCATTTGCTGTATCATTTGTGGTTTCGCGGACTGTTGTTGTCGTCCGTTACTTCTTGGAGTTGTTACCTCGTACCTCACCTATTTTTGAACCTCTTGTCTAGGCTGCGCAACGGTCCATCGAGTTCTGCAGCGAGCGGGAGCCAATATGCTCAACACCCCCCCGTCGATCTGGTGAACTTCTAACGCATAAGCCAGGAGGATCAGAGTCACGTGTCTCCTGGATTGCTCTTCTGAGGAAACGGGCTGGTCGTTGCGTCGTTATCTCTGCCCTCGTCTCCCAATGGGCTTGGGTCGTCCAGGTCGCCTTGTGCGTGGTATGTCGAAACAATCAGCGCATGCACAGTTCATCGTGTCTTCTTTCGAGGTCCCTAAGTGCCTTACAGTTCTAGAACCACCTATAGTCAAAGTCCAAAGGGTATCATAATTGTCCAGGCAAGTTCATACCGTAACAAGTCCAAAGCAATAGAGTTCAAAACGATGACAAGAAAAAAGTCCGATGGGGAACATCTTCTATGTTAAAGAAGAGATTATCTGTCAACAAACGCCCTCAAACTTGATTTTCAAGCACGATCAGGAACCAGCGCCGTAGTGATATTAGCAGCTTCGGCCTCGGCGTTCGCAGCTCCCAGCTGCGACGTAGTCAACGAATCGTATACTGGGCAGAGATCGTCCCACGATTCTGCACGGACAAGCGTGAGATAGATTCCGGGGAAGAGTCACGAGAATCGGGTGCCACTCACGGGGAATCGGCCCGAGATGACTGGCCACTCCAGAAGGATTTTCCGCGAAAACTACAGCGAAGCCGCTAAAAACAGAAAATCATGTTATGAGAAGAAGAATAGACGACAGGACGCGACAAGAACACCCACGTTTCCAAATGCCACTCGATATGACTGTGTCCGGCAAGTAAAGTCATAGGCCCAATTGCAGGCTATAGATGAAAACTTACCAGTGTACGAACCACGGACCACCATTGTCTGTCACGAACCGGAAAACCATTTGTTCCCCTGATGTGCCAGCGGAAGCTACGTCCCGACGTACGGGGTTTTGATAATTGAATGTCGTGTCGCCTGCACTTTGGACGACATCGAAAGAATGCTGTAGGTCAACGTCAGACGATAGGAAAAACGCCTGGACTGATTTGTACGGACCCCGTGCATGTGGATAGGATGCTGAACGCGTGTAGTCAGTAAACTGCACACGGAAAGGATGATAAACGAGAGAGCTCACAGGACCGCCTGGGGAAGTAGTATTTACGGTCACTTCGACTACCTTGTTAGGCTCCAAAACATACACACTCCCGTTTGGCAGGAGTTGGGTCGCATCTAGCGAACCGCTCAATATCTGCAATAATACTGGTACCGTCGGGGGTCTGAACCGAAAGCCATTCACGAAGAATACACCGTCGCTCCAGTCAACCGAGAGGTCAATATTTATATCCGCCTTCCCATATCCGGGAGTGCCAGGTGCCCCCGGATTAATTAGAGTGTGTAGATTCGTCTCTTCAAGAGGAATCACGCTCGTAGTATTGCTGGTCGTCGGGTCCTGGTCTGGGGCGCCACTGTACCGCAGGATCGCAGAGTTGAGTCCTCCGTCCATGCTTGAATTTCCTGTACTAGGCACGACTCGTATCCAGTAATTGTCCACCGACTGCGTGGCGTTGAAGACGACGGAATAGCGTTGCGCGGGAAGTATTTTCAGCGAATCTACGAGCAACGGCTCGGTCAAAATTCCGTCAGCTTCGATGACGGTCATATTGTGCCCATCGATAGAGAACGTGAAATTCGGGTCGCAGGACATCGCAAGTAAGCGGAAGCGGTAACGCTTTCCAGGCTCGACATTGATAACGGCGAGCTGTGATTTTGGTCCACCTGAGTAACGCCCAAGTCCGTTGATAATAGTCGCGTTGGGAGAGGGACCAATGATGTGGTTCAACACAGGAGAGTTGGTGTGATACCTTGGGAGTCAAAAACGATGAGAACCACATCCACAGTTACAACAGAGAACATACCAGTCTGCAAGGGTAATCACAGTCGTCTCTGGCAGGCGATGTGTGACTACTTGCGAGATTTACAGATCTAGGGCATCCACATACCATCGTCCACATCATACAAGTCCTTATAAGGATCATCGAGGTCGTATATAACGAGAGGTCCTTTCAACCCGTCACATGTTTGAGAAGAATAGTGCGAGTGGTACCAGTAGGTCCCCGTTTGATTGATAGCATTAAACTGGTAAAGGAATGAGTTATTCTGGGCGATCGGACATTGCGTGACGAATGATGCTCCATCGGCATAGTTGGTGCCGTTTTGAAGTATTCCGTGCCAGTGCTAAAAGAAGTGTGAGTACCACTGAAATACTGAGCCAGGTCTGCAATATGTACCACGCTAGTGCTCAACCACATCTCCGTATCGGTCAGCTGGTTGACGACGTTGATCGAGAATTCCTCTCCCTTCGAGCAAAATTTGATCAGTGGAACAACAATTGTAATTTATATATGCACCTTGTTGGCCTTGATTAATGGTCCAGGGAAGGTACCTCCGGCAAGTGTAGCCCTAAGACGGGGTGAATTAGAAGGAACGCGTGATCAACCGACGACCTACGAGCGGGAGTGACCATCTGGAGCAATCACTTCATTGGAGATCATTAGGGTCGTGGCAGGTCCAACAGCTTGGGGTGTTAAAGGAGTGGTTGTACCTCGCGAAACGATTTCCGCGGCATAGGTAGTCGAAAAGAATAAACAAATGACGAGCAAGTGCATTACGAGCCACATAACACCTGCCGCTCGCCGGAGACTTGGAGTAAGGACAGAAAAATAAAAGGTGAATGAATGGATACAGAGGGTGTACTGTAGCGAGAAGTCATTCCGACTCCCCGTTTTTATGCCTGGCGAAAGCTCAAAAGATTCGCGAACTGCGATCATATCTGCGTCGTTAGGACTGGCGTCCAAATGTTTTTTCCCTTGCGGACCATCTGTTTATGCACTGTGTCCGTAGTACCAGCAGCTTCTTCAGAAGGCACATGTCATTCGTTGACAGGCCCGCAGCACTAGTGAAGAAAATTAGGGGGAAATACTCCTTCGAGATCGCATTTGAGAACTAGACATGTGGATACTAAGGCATTCCGACCTCAGATGAGCGCTCCAATACTTACTGGTCAAGGTCTTCCAAAGCGGCAGCGGATGGATAATTTAGCCGATATCATTGGTATATCCACTGCGCACTAGTACTGGGAGTTGGCGCAGTAAGTATGGGTGCTTTTGTGTACGTATCTGCAATGTCCGATTCAGCTTCCCCACGGTGATGTCACAGACCGTTCCGCAGTAGTGGCACGTGGAGTGGCACTAGAGTCGAGTTACACCGGTACCGGAGTCGCCCATTGCCAAACTCCAAAACGCTCGAGGTCGTTTTGAACCTACTTAACATACCAAGTTGGAGACTGAATCTGTTGCACGAGCTGCGGTCTAAAATGATTTTCTATCGCGGCCCAGGAATGTTACATCTGGACCACAACTTGAAATGTCAGCGCGGTGAGTGCACTTGCAGATACATTATCTTTTCAAATCAAGCACAAAACTTTCCTGTCTTCACGTTTCTACCTTGAAACCATGCACCCGATGCTTCACCTCACCAGTATGACTCGGATGCAACCCAACTACTTGGAATATAACCAACGAAATGTAGCATTCTGCATCCGCCATCGCAAGATCGCAGTGCTATCTGCTTGCAGGATAGGCTTGCGAACTCGTCAGAGAATGCAGTGGAACGTGGAACCACCTGTCGCATGAAATGCTTGACGATTTCCGAAAAAAAACACATGTCGCTTCACTACTGCCACCGCCACTTCCAGAATCACCCAAAGTTTTGAACTTTGAAATCGGACGTGGACCGTGATGATACCGTCGTCTTTCTTTGCCCCCTTTTCTCCTTCGCTCGAGGAAAGAGGGCTGAGACAACTTTGACAAGTCAATTGAGCATGGGTACTTACTCACCACACGGTACAGTACACTCCGAGGTTGTTACATGAGTCCATCGTCATCATTATGATGAAACGGTCATCAACAGTTACGAGCAACACGGCCTCCGCCTATGCGCCCGAGATATCAAGAGTGTATACTGAGTTCTGTATAATTTGCGCATGTGAGTTCTACGCTCAGAACAAGCTAAGTACTGACCCCATACTGACCCCGATCACACCAACTCCAACTCGATCGAGCGCGGACTATAGACCCCGTAAGGGTGGGTGTTGTCAAGTCATTTAGAAACCTACCCTCACCAATGGCCCTCAATGGGATCACTTCCATCTTCATTTATCTCGAGCTTCGAAATTCAAAGGATCGGAACCAAGAAGGAAAGGCGGAGATGAACCGATGAAACCTGGCGGTTCGTCTCATGCAAAAAAAGACAAGCAAATATCCACGATGCATGCTACCAACTTCTTTTCTTTATTCAAGTAGTATCATAAATCATAAATATATGTATGTATATTCGTTCACGTTTCGTCGTCATGATTTCATCATCCAGCGTGGCTGGTCCAAATGTCCAAGTTTTACAAAATTCTCCAACTTCTCCCCGAATTCTTCTGTTGTCTTGTATCAAAGAAAGGGTATGCAAGGCGCAAAAATGGAAACGCAAAATTCAGAATCGAGATCGATTTGGGAAGGCACCTCACTCGTCATCGTCCGTTTCGTCCGATGAGCGCCCGCTGAGCACCGTCTGTCCCCACATGTAGTTCGGGCGACACAACCTTTTCCAGTCGTCTGCATATGCGAAAAGTGTGAGAAAAAGAAAAGAGAGAGGACAACAACAAGAAGCCATGCCCAGTGGTAATGTGAAACGAATGGACAGGGAACATACCTGGTACCACTTTCGCTTCTTCCTTGGCCGCTTGCTTGGGGGCTTCTGCCATCACGACAGCAAACCCACTGAAACATGAGCCTCAGAATGCTACCCAGTCGACCCATATAATAAAAGACCTACCGATTGAGATGCCAGTCAATGTGACTGTTGTTCCGCGCGCGTCAGACCGGCACATGCCTCGTAGGACTATAAAAAAGATTAACTCACCAGTGAAGGAACCAAGGTCCGGCGTTGTCGGTGACGAAACGAATGGTCACATTGTCACTGGCACTATTGCCAATGGACACCACATCACGCCGAACAGGGTTGTCGTAATTGTACACAGAGCTGTTTGCGGACCTCACAACACTGAATGCATGCTAACAAACAGGTTTAGTTGAGTGCAAGGAGATAAAAAGGCCGAGTCAACCACGTACGCCGTGCAAGTGAATGGGGTGCTGAGAAGGGGTACAGAATTAGTATGGAACGATGTTTATTGAATAAGTCAGGTACTTACGGGACCGCCAGGGGCTTTGACAGGGTTTGGAAAACTGAGTTCTATAACCTTGTGAGGGGGGAGTACATAAACGCTTCCATTTGGCAGGAGTTGCCCAGGATGCCTTGCTCCGCTAAGAATCTGGAGAAGCACGGGGACAGTGGGGGGAACAAATGACACGTTGTTGAACGTGAACCCAGTAGAACCAATTCCGGGAACCAATTGAATGCTATGGATCGACTCTCCGACCTCGCCTATCCCAGGAGCACGTGGGTTAATTAGAGGGTGCAAGATGGTCTCATCGAAACCAAGTATATATGGGCCAGGCGGCGACGTAGGATCTTGGACCGGCGCTCCTGCATAACGCAGGATAGCCAAGTTTTGACCACCAGTGAACGTTGGGTTGGCACTGCTGACCGAGCGAATCCAGTAATTTCCAATAGGCTGGTTTGCTGTAACAACCACCGAGTAGCGTTGAGCAGCGAAAATGATTAACGAGTCTACTTCCACCGGAACTACCTCATTCCCGTCCGCCTCGATGATGGTCATCCGGTGACCATCGATGGAGAAGTTGAAAGAAGGGCTACAAGACATGGAAACGACGCGGAAGCGATATCGTAGCGCTGGCTTGACATCGACGACGGTGAGCGGAGTGGCAGGACCGCCAGGATATCGACCACGACCGTTGATCAGCGTCGAGTTTGGCTCCACTCCACCCGTCACGTTGGCAAGGATGAGAGAGGATAAGTGGTACCTAAGCCGAGGTCAGCATGTGGCTTTCCATTGGACACGAGATGCATACCAGTCGGAGAGTGTAATGACTGTGTTTGCTGTTTGTAGTGTAAGATAGAGAAGTCATGTATGGAGAAGGTTGACATGAACTCACCATCATCAACATCGTACAAATGTGCTAGAGGGTCGTGAGGATCATAGATAACCAATGGTCCACTGACTCCGTCGCAATATTGTGTTTGATAATGGGAATGGTACCAATACGTTCCGGTCTGGCCCCTAGCATTAAACCGATGCGTAAATGCTTCGTTTTGACGAAGTGGACACTGGGTGACAGATGCAACACCGTCAGCCCAGTTAGACTTGTGCTGGAACATCCCGTGCCAATGCTATGGGGGATAGTGAAGACGGAGTGTGCGGATTCTGACAGAACGCTTACGATACTAGTTTCCACAAGCTCGTTGGTGTCCGTGAGCTCATTAAGAACTTGAATGGCAAAATCATCATGCTGCAAAGGCATATGAGTACACCAATCGGAATACCACCGAAGAACTCACCTTGTTGGCCTGGATTAATGGGCCAGGGAATACACCATTGGCGAGGGTCGCTCTAAGTGCAAATGGTCAAGAGTGGATCACAATACTAAAATACACATCAACTTACAATCTGTTGAATCCATCTGGTGCGATGAACTTATTCACGATGTGAAGTTTGCTCACAGGACCCAGCACGTTTGCCAGCTCCGTGACCGGCTCTTCGAAGGGAGCTGGTCCAGAGTCCAAAAAATCGGGGAGCCTCAACGCATTGGAGAGGGTGAATAGCAAAGTCGGAATAATAAACAATAGGAACATCCCAGTGTCACTGGAGGGGGGGGTCAGGGTGAATTTCTGTGTGGCAACCGGGCACGTTTTTGTTTCTTTTATATACACGCAAGCCAAGGTTGTGATCTGTGGCTGCCCCCAGGTGCCGTTCCGATGGCAGGAGGGTACTTTTTGTTGCCGACTTGAGTCTCATGCTATGCCGGAAAATGCCTCGTGCGGCGCCGCATCTTGATCCTGTGGCTCTCATCGACCTTGACCTAAATGCGCACTCACAACTTTGCATCGGCGAAAGGTACACAAAAGAACCATATGGGGGAATAACAGTCCTGTAATCTAGCGTAAAGGATGTGGTGATAAAAAAAGAAATGCAGAAATGCGACGCACATGACGGCGGATAAGGTAAGCAGCGAGGCACGATCCCAATTATTGCCTCGTGATCGTGAGCATGCGACCTCGATGGACAGGTTTCCGTGAAGGACGGCTGCACGAAGAGAAGTCCGGTATGAAGACTAGTGTCCTGCAGTCAATTTCTCAGCACGGTTATTACTACAGTAACCGAGTTTTGTTTGGGACAATGAATCTGATGGATGCGCGGCCATGATGTACATCTTGGCGGGCACAACATTGAGCCGACCTGACTCGCGCCCATCAACCTGTCATAGTAAGTTATTAGTAGTACGACGTTAAGGAGTGCCAGCGGAAGTAGAAGTCACCCGATGCGCTTTGTCCGACTGAGTCATTTATTAAAATTTTCCTGGGCGGCGCCCCGGGTGGGTGCCTCAGGCTTGAAGCTGGACACCGACAACGTCGAACGATCCTCGCTGAGGGACAACAAAGATAAACGAAGTGCACAAACGAATTCGGGCTCCGGCAAAACTTTTGGGTCTTACTACACCATCGTGAGATTCGTGACATGCAGCGGCGTTGAACCCCACGCCGCCACTGCGCTTACCCCCGGGCCGCTGGCAAACGTTTGCGTTGAGCTGTACGTCGTATTAACGCTTCTCCGAGTCGCCAACTTATTCAGAGATCATCGATCAGCGCTCAGCGTTCAACTGAGATCCAACGGATTCTATGATTATTATATTATGCTCCGTAGTTTGACTGCCAGTGTCCACCCCACGTGCATTCTGGCTCCGTGTCACTGAGTTTCCGCCACTGCTCGAAGCTCCTCCCATTGCGAAACGCGTGCGCCGCTCAACATGCTTCTGCCCCTCGAGGCGGTTCGGACGGCAGTAGCGGCCCCAACAGCTCGTCACACATCCTTCATCGATTCAAATCTTCTCTTTGTTGCCCATCTAATCTGAATCGCCTTCGCCTCTCTCGTGGCGATCCACGGAATTTTGGGCGTTGCGTTTTCTTCCGTTGCGGCTCCGAGCGGTACTAGAGGGTGGGGAGCCTGGAGGAGCCACGGCACTGACATCGTGCCCCGTTTCGCTCACCAGATCGTTGAGTGGATATTCAGGCGTATTGGTGTGACGCTGTTGCTTCGCAGTGTCGCCTGGCTCCGAGCTTTGCTTAGTGGCTAGTGCGGCGCGCTGCTCCTTGTAGCTCTCAATTATATACTGCTTTATCTCACGTTAGACGAAGTCCGTGTAATGTAATCCCTGGCAGGCCAAAAACACTACATTTTCCTTACGGTTCTGTAAAAATACTAGTACTGTTCGCGTCCACTTGAACTTTTGCCTCCAAATTTCCGTGACCACTGGCTCAGGCTCTGTTGTCGTACAAAGGGGAAAGAAATAAACTAAAGCGAGGCAAGGGCATAGAGGCGCAAACGTAAACGCAAAAAAACTCGGAATCAATTCGAATTTGGAGAGCACCTCCTCATTCGTCGTCCTCGTCCACCGAGCGTCCGCTGAACACCGTCTGTCCCCACATCTGGTCTGGAAGGCATATCCGTCCCCAATCCGCTGAGAGCACGAGAGTGTGAGTAAAGCAGGAAACGAGGAGTGAAAAGAAGAGTAAAGCAAAAAAAAAGTCGCTCCAGTGGTACACGAAACGAATGGATGGGGGAAACATACCTGGTATCACTTTTGCTTCTTCTATGGCCGCTATTTTGGGCGCTTCCGCCATCACGACAGCGAATCCGCTAAAAAGAAAAAGAAAAAGACGGATGTGAGTGCCGGAATTCCATCCATTCGACCCAGGTAACATGAATAAGGCTTACAGGTTGAGATGCCAATCGATATGACTGTCGCAACGAACGCGAACGTGAGATACCGACCTCAATAGGATTCTTGAACAAGATCTAACTTACCAGTGGAGGAACCAAGGTCCGGGATTATCGGTGAAGAAGCGAATCGTCACGTTGTCATTGGCGTTTTGGCCTATGGACACCACGTCACGCCGAACAGGATTTTTGAAATTGTACACAGAGCTATTCGCAGATCTCACGACACTGAACGCATGCTAAGAAAGGGCTTAGTCTAATGCACGAAGCAAAAAAGGCTGGTAGACTACGTACGCCATGCAAATGTATAGGGTGCTAAGAATAAGAAGAATAAGGCATACAGAATTAGCGTACAACATTTATTTTTGTAACAATCCTGGTACTTACGGGGGCGCCGGGAGCAAGAGAAGGGTTGGGGAAATTGATTTCTATAACCTTGCGAGGGGGTAGTTCATACACGCTTCCATTTGGCAGAAAGTCGGTAGCATGTCTTGCCCCGCTAAGAATCTGGAGAAGCACAGGAACATTGGGAGGGACAAAGGTTACGTTGTTGAACGTGAACCCAGAAGTACCGATTCCGGGAACCAATTGAAAGCTAAGGTCCGCCTTTCCAACCCCAGGTAACCCAGGAGCGCTTGGGTTAGTTAGGGGATGTAAAATGGTCTCATCGAAACCAAGTTGATATGGACCAGGCGGCGACGTAGGATCTTGAACCGGCGCTCCTGCATAACGCAGGATAGCCAAGTTTTGACCACCAGTGAATGCCGGGTTGAAATTGCTGGCCGAGCGAATCCAGTAATTTCCAATAGGCTGGTTTGCTGTAACAACCACCGAGTAGCGTTGAGCAGCGAAGATGATTAACGAGTCTACTTCCACCGGAACTACCTCATTCCCGTCCGCCTCGATGATGGTCATACGATGACCATCGATGGAGAAGTTGAAATTAGGACTGCAAGACATGGAGACGACGCGGAATCGATATCGCAACTTCGCCGTGACATTAACGACCGCAAGCGGAGTGGCAGGACCGCCAGAGTAGCGGCCCAGACCGTTGATCAGGGTCGAGTCTGGTATCACCGCCTGCCTTTCTGCACCGAGGATGACAGAGGAATTGTGATACCTAAGCGAAGGTTAGCTGCCTATCTGCTGTATATGGAATTGCACACCAGTCTGAGAGCGTGATAACCGTGTTTGCTATTATGATCCAATATATTATAGCCATAGACAGAGAAAACCAACATAAACTCACCATCATCAACATCATACAAATGTGCTAGAGGGTCTTCAGGATCATAGATGACCAGTGGTCCACTGACTCCATCGCAGTATTGTGTTTTAAAATGGGAGTGGTACCAATACGTTCCGGTCTGGCCCCTAGCATTAAAGCGGTGCGTAAATGCTTGGTTTTGAAGAAGTGGGCACTGGGTGACAGATGCAACACCGTCAGCCCAGTTGGACTTGTGCTGGAAAATCCCGTGCCAATGCTGTGGAAAGTAGTGAAGACGGAGTGTGCGGGTTCTGACACAACACTTACGATGCTAGTTTCCACAATCTGACTGGTGTCCGTGAGCTTGTTAAAAACTGTGAGGACAAAGTCATCGTGCTGGGAAGGCATATGATTACAAACACCAATCCGAATATTATCGTCAAACGTCACCTTGTTTGCCTGGATTAATGGGGCAGGGAATACACCATTGACCAGAGTCGCTCTACAAATGGTCAGGAGTGGAGCATAATGCGAAAAAGATAACTTACGAACGGTTGAACCCATCTGGCGCGATAAATTGGTTCACGACATTCACGTCGCTCACAGGACCCAGCACGTTCACCGGCTCCGCAACTAGCTCTTCGAATGGAGCTGGTCCAGAGTCCAGAAAAGTGGGGAACCTCCAAGCATTGGAGAGGGCAAACAACGAAGACACAAGGATAGACAGTGAGAGCATCCGGGAGGAAAACGTAAACTGCTAGCCTAGGGGGGAACCAAGTTCAACCAACATGTTATTTTCTTTTATAGAGGGGCAGGCCAAGGTTTGATGCGCTGACCTCAGGAACTGTTCTGATCAATGACAGGAAGGGGGTCCAGCCTTCTGTTGCCGCAGCTCTAGTTTTTTAATGCTATGCTGGTAAATGCCTCGCGAGGTAGCGCCGCCGAACTAGGTGCACGTACAACCATACGGGGCGATAGTAGTCCCGTAATCTGGAAAGGAAAGAATGACTTAGACCGTTTTCGTTTCACTGAATAGAGAGGAAATGCAGACTGACGTTCATGACGGCAGATAAGGTAAGCGAGGGGCACTGTAACGTACCTATCGCTTTATTGCCTCCACTCTGTCTGGATTTTGGAATGTGAATTACAGTCGTTTGCATAATAATCTGCAAAGTCGCAAAATCTGCAATGTTATTTGGTTATATTTGTATCTCAAAAATACTCCAGAAAATACCAATTATTATTATTATTGTGTGACTGATGTTGTATCTGTCACCATGCCACACACTAGTGACACTACACCTCCTTTGGTCATTAGGTGTCATTTTGATTGGTTGATCCTAGTAGGATATCTGGTCAGCTGATTATCCGAGCTCCGAATGCACCGTTGAGGGCGCAATGGATCTGCACTCACTGAGGCGGTTGAACAAGCAATTGTGATGTGTGACTGCAACCCCAGGGTAGGGTTTCTCAGCTTTTTTTCAACGAACCAAACAGAACCAAATACATTTTGCGCATTCGCGATGTGCAGTATAATATGCAAACGACTGTAGACGAACGTTCATACTAGTGTCTTGAATATTGCGACGAGGCCAGTCAGCGTGAAATGACTACACAGAAGTCCGGCATGAGTATCCCGCAGCCCATCCTGCGGCGCGGTAGGCTCCATTTTGTTTGGCTAATGGTGATGAATCATGGTATGATGCGGCCGTGCACATTAATGGTACCGCCGATCTCAGATGCGGCGGGTATAGCATTAAGCTGGCGGCTCCTATTATGTATTAGTACTTAGTACATAACTTACTACGACGCAACGCGGTGGAACTAATGTGGACTTGAAACTGACCTGGGCGGCGGCTTGGCTGATTCAGTCATTTCTCGTTTTCCGGGTCTTCAAGCGGGGCGCGGCGCTGATTCCTGGCACACGGACCCAAGGGACAACAAATCCCAGCAGCTTGCTGGGTGATTGATGTAGTAAAAGAAGTCGATACTTACCGAGTCGTCGCCGCCGAACTTGAAGCATTCAGATCAATCTGTCACCGGTTTGACTCCGCCAACGTCGCCATGTACTTGGCACCTTAATGAACGGCCTTGTAACCCCGCTAGACACAGCATCGTGTGAACTTACCTTGGACCACATCATTATGGACCGACCGTCACCGACGCCACCCCAAGCCAGCGCCCATCTGCCCCTGTGGGTTCTGGGTTATGAACGTGCCATCCAATATCATACAGATATCCCGATCAAGCACAAATCGATCAACGGCGAACTGCCCAAAGTTTGATGAGCGCATGTTTGCGCAGAAAAAGAATTGCCTCAGGCAACATTCAGCCTAGGCCCCATGACTAGGCCCTTGGCGACTATTCGAAGTCGGTCGATACTAGATAAGTTACTAACCAGGTGAACGAGTCGACGCCATGCAAAAGACTCAAGCTGTTGTACCGCTGTAGTACCTGCCACTCCATCCCTATCCTCATACCTCCCACGAACGACGGACTCGCCCAGCACCACCGGAGAACCGGTTGTCTGGTTGGCAGTTGGAGAGCCGTTTCAAAGTCGCATACAGCCGTAACCCGTTGTACCGCCTCCTGCTAGCACCATTCTAATTGCCGGATAATTCTTCCAACATTGAATTGATGCCCATGATAAAAAGAAACTTCGCAAGCATGTGGACAAGAACCAGATATCGGAACCGACCAAAGTCGGCTCGATGCAGAGTGGCCGGTATGTAACTTTGTATTGTACTGCCTCAGTCTAGTCCCACTGGGTCTCAGCGCTGACGAAAGCTTCTAGTACTTCCCCTCAACCCCACCTGTCTTTGACGTAAGGTCGCACAACGAAGAAAAGGTCCTCAAGGATGCACATCATTGTACGGGTCCAGGTCCAGGTCCGGATCGTCAGTGTATTCGGTGAGTGGTATGTCGGTGAGCCGGGCCCGTTTTGAAAGTTGCACTAGCCAACAACCTGACCGGGAGTCCCCATATGACTAGTCTCTCGTAGGCAGACCCTTAGGCAGGAAGACAGTCGTTCCTTACCATGTGACCAAAGCCACCGTGACACGGTCGTAATCGATGAAACCCTGCCAGGATACGGGCCCAGTGACTACCAAGTCCCATATGTAGATCGTCCCATCACTGATTATAAGGAGAACGAGAGAGTGCCTGACACATCTCTGAGAATGAATTAAAGAATAGGGGGAGATTGTGCCAGGCTGCGACATGAACGGGGGCGGTTGATAAGAAATCAGGGAAATGAGTACGTACTGTCGTCTGTAACTTAGAGTTTCATCAATTGCCGGGACTCAACTGCGAGTGGTGAGCTCCATTTATCCTAAAGTGCCTTTTTCGCTCTTCGCGTACATTGACATTGACGCAGAAAGACTGGAACATGTCGGTAGCAGCCGCATCACCTCCAAAAGATCAATCACATACAGCTTTCGCTCGTAGTGGGATTAGCAAGCGACTCTTTTAAAAAAAAGTTGCCATGAACAAATTTGAGGGGCAAGCAGCTTGAACAAGGACGCACGCACTTCAAATAAGAGTATGTTCCTGGACAGTACTTGAGTCTCCAGGGTCCAGGAGTGTTCGTAGGGTTATGGTATTTTATGAGTCTATTATAGGAGAGTCAACATATGCGAGAGTGGTTGGCGGACAAGTCGCAATATGGAATGGTGGCAGTTCTAGGGTATGATAGCATGATAATATACGAGAATGTAGTTTTGGATCGGAATATAATAATAATGATAATAATAATATGCGTAGTGCACAACACTGTGGAAAACATTTAATAGCAAGAGACGAATAATCGAGGCACGACAGAATCTTCCTAGTATGACCAGCTGGACAACGAACTAAACGTCGGAGGCATCGTGCTAACGTCCGTATACGAACGCGTTTTGTTAAAGCCAAGTGCATCGGGCAGCGAGCTAGCCATCGTAGGAGCAGCAGTCAAAGCGGAAGCTGCTGTGCTGGATACCAAGACCGCCAGAGCCGTACCAGATCCAGCTGCGGAACTGCTCGTCGTTGTAGAAGAATTCAGATTGAGCGAAGCAAAGTCGAAACGGCCCGTCGTATTGAAAAGCGCAGCGGCTTCCCGCGTCTTTGTCGGGCACAGCTCGTTCCAGCTACCTGTACAACACCATCGATTACCAATTAGAAAAAGCTAGCCAAAATTAGAGACCACGCACTCGGCAAGACACTGTTCTGTTGTATGACAGTCTCATCAGGCGCTTCCGCAAACACCACAGCAAATCCGCTGAACACCAAGGGGTCAACGAATGAAAAAGATCAACCAAGATACGTACTGATGTAGATGATAATCAATATGACTGAGAAGGTCTCAGGATAGATCGTTAAGAATCTGTCAACCGATACTCACCAATGGAAAATCCACGGGCCAGGATTATTCGTCGTGAACCGTATCGTGGTGTTGGAATTCTGGGCTTGCGAGCCCATCGAAACGGTATCTCGTCTCAGAGGATTGTCAAAATTCGGTGTGCTGTTGGTGGACGTGCGAATCACATGGAATGAGTGCTGCATTGTCCCTCAGCAGTCACTACGGTCAGTAGAAAGAGAGACTTACGCCATGGAGATGCATGCCGTGCTATGATGGATCTCAGTAAATGATTGGAACAAATCTATCCTCGGAAGTTACTGACCGGGCCACCAATAGCACCTCCAGGCGTCAGTTCGTTTGCGGGTATACTGATTTCGATAACCTTATTCCTGGGTAATTCGTAAACGCTGCCGCTGGGGAGAAATTCCGAGGGATGACGAGCGCCGCTTAGCATCTGAAGAAGGACGGGTGCTGGCGGGGCCGTGAAGCGAACTCCGTTCATTGAGAAGATGTCGTTGTTGTATGTGGCCAAAATGTTGAGGACAACATCTGCTTTGCCTATTTCAGAGGCGCCGGGAGCAGGGATGGTCTCAAGAGGACGCAGTCGACTCTCTTCAAAGTGTGCAACCACCCGTCCCGGGGTAGTCGTTGGTTCCTGAGCAGATGCACCAGTGTAACGCAAAATCGCCGAGTTCAACCCATTGATGAATGTTTGGTTGCCGCGACTAGGCAATGCACGTATCCAGTAGTTGTTAACTGGTTGATTAGCGAAAATCACGACAGAGTATCGCTGCCCAGCAAGAACCGGGAGCCAATCGACTTGCTCTGGATCCGTCTCCACACCGTCAACTTCGATGATCGTCATTGGATGGCCGTGGATAGTGAAGTTGAACCACGAGTCACAGGATGAACCGACGATACGGAAGCGGTAGCGTTTGCCATGTTCTACGTTGACAACTGAAAGAGGTGTTTGGGGACCATCCGAATGGCGTCCTTTTCCGTTGATGATGGTTGCGTTGGAAGTGTAGGGCTTATTAAGCTGCGAAGCGGGTATATGCCACCTGTGGGTGAATTATGTAAGAGCAAAATTCCAGAGTGTTATCTCATGCGCAACGCACCAATCCGCAAGTGTTATGACCGTGTTCTCTGTGAAAGCAAGGTCAGTAAGGAAGTCGATCCAAATGTATAAAAGATATATACAAACCATCATCAACGTCGTACAGGTGGGCATGGGGATCATGAGGGTCGTAGATTATCAACGGGCCCCGGACTCCGTCGCAGTACTGCAATGCATGATGAGAGTGGTACCAGTAGGTGCCCGATTGATTTCCAGGATTGAATCGATACTGAAAATTTTCGCCAGGTACGATCGGGCATTGAGTAACGAAAGCAACGCCGTCGGCCCAGTTAGACCTGTTCTGAGCTATTCCGTGCCAATGCTAAGGGAAAGGCAAAGGCCCTTTCAAAAGACAGACACGAAGCAAACATTAATAAACTTACAATCGTAGTCGTCATTTCCATGGTGGTGTCTTCGAGATTGTTGATGACGTTGATGGAAAAATCCTGGCCCTGTTGTCGCACCCCACTTGTCAGGGGTACATAACAAGATCATCGATGAGTCACGAACCTTTTTCGCCTTGATGAGGGGACCAGGGAAGGTACCACCGGCCAGGGAAGCACTGTGGACATTCGTCAAGACGAGGCACAATGCAAAAAAGAAACCAACCAACCTTCGGAGCCATCCGTCGGGAGCAATCATCTTGTTCGCGATCACAAGTTCGCCGTTGGTAGCATCGATGACATGCGGGGAATCGGAACCGTCAGATCTCGCGCGAACCCGAGAGCGAGCGTCAGACGCGAGAGAAAGCGCGTGCAACGAACGGACAGCCAAGAGAAGGAAAACAAGAGACGTCAACGATGACCGTCGCGGTCTCTCTGGTTCACGAGCACCTGTGAGGAATATCATCAGGGATTAGCGATAACAAAATAATCGATGAAGAGACATACCTTGTTTGCAGCGAATAATACGGACCAAGCAAGCGACGTATAGGGATGAAGCTGTGGCACATTTAGGCCAGTGGCAGTCAGGACGGTGAACAACAAGTACCTGTGCAATACTAGCCACGATCTTATCGAATGGCAGGTCCATCTTTTGCAACAGAACGCCAAACATCTGACGTCGTCAACCCGCTTGCAACCCTTGGGCCAATGACAACCGCCATGCTCAGCGCCCCGACAACTGCGAGCATGAGAACGAGTGCTTCAACCGCTTCGGTCGCCCTGGTGACAGCGTCTGCAGCTTTACGTTCATCCGCGTTCACGTCCCCATGCTTGTCGGAGGATACAGTGAACTTGATCGTAAATCCAGAATGACCGGAACAATTCAGGTTGGGCAGAGGCTCCTCGAGTACTTTGATCAGAGAGATCGCATCAGCAGAAGTCATGACACCAAATGAGTTCATACCGCCATCCTTGAGATTTTCCAACACGCTACCGATAGTACCAGCGAAAATACCGACCAATATGTCCTTTCGCATAACATGCTTTTGTAAACCTTCACGATGCTGGCCCGGGTGGAACATTCCTCGCCATCACTGACACTGTTCAGTCCCTGCCGTGGAACGGCGAAAATGTACCCACAAAAACAAATTCTCATTCCATGAGGCATGATTCTTTTGGCGTCATCCGTGATGCATTGCCCACGGAAAATTCGACTCGATATTTCCTCGCAATCAAGAGCTTTTGCTGCTCTAGTGTATGAAGTCCGATGTCTGAAACAAACGAAGGTGAACTTGCAAATGACAGAAGTGTCGTTTGAATGGCAAACCTTAAATGAAGAGAGGGCGAAGGTGGATGTGTCCCTGCATGTCCGTGTGGGTGCAATGAGCAAGGGTGAATACGGTCGACGGTCGTGCTAAACGGAGAGAATGGTACTACTTACTGTAGTATGGTCAGTGCGTGAGAATTCGGGAATTTCACATACAGGAACTTGTCGTTTGCTCGTTTATCACTCTCTCCTCTCTCCTCTCTCCTCTCTCCCCCAGTCACAATCCCACTGTGTATGCTAGTCCCGACGAGGCAGGACGTACCGGCATGAGTATGACATTGGTGAGTCGTGCTACTCCGTCGCGCACGCGTTTCATTGAATTCTCATATCTGCCCAATCTTGTGTGGCTTTGAGCACCACGTCCTCGACGTCGGGTTCCCGTTGGGACTTAGAGAAAAAACGCGAATGAGCTCACAGTGATGGGTCAGCAGTATACACTAGCATTCGCACCAAGAGTCCGTGACATCAACAGAGCCTCACGCTCATCGAACAGCACTAGTAAGTGCTATCATGATACTCGCGGCGCTCGCCTCACGCGTGACTTTCACACCAACAAGCGGATCATCAATGAGGCTCTCCACCCTCTTCTTTTGTGGTTCAGGCTGAATGTATTGGTCAGGCTGCGATCCCCAGCCGGCAAACAAGTCGTCTTGTCGAAGAAGCAGCAGGTACGAAGTGCCTCCGCCTGCCAGTGGGTATTCAAACTAACTGCCGCCTCCCTTGGTTGCCCCCACCGTCTGATCATGGAACAGGGCATCCGAGTCGACCTTCATCATCATGGATGTTGTCGAGGCAAGGGAGAAGACCGTAACCTCCAACGATCCTGCCAGCCCAACCTCGCCGGTTGTCGAGGCAGCGGGGGAGACCTCCAACGGTGACCCCTCCAACGGTCACGGTCGTCCAACTCAATCATCCTGTCGTTTCTCCCAACGGAAATTCTGCGCCGTTGTCCAACTCAATCACACTTGTTCAAGTTATTCGTTTTCGCATTGCTGGATCGTTTCAGGTACCCTTTTGCATAGATAACGGACTATGCTTTCACAGTACGATTACCATCCAGACTCGAAGTGATACCGTGGTAGTAGTATGTATTAGTTTATGAACAATAAATTGCTTATCGCACAATACATTTGGGGTGAATGGTATATATTGCTCATCGCACGATATATTCAAAATGACGTGGACAAGTAAATATCGTGACTGCCGTATGATATCGATGGCCAGCGTGTCGACGAGGACGCTGGAAACTATCGAAACTACAGCACTCGAACTCTAATGGAGTTTTTGCGTATAGGTATATATTCCCGCTGATCTTTCGCTGGCCACGCTGTCATCGATAGAATAGATATAGGTATATAATTGAATCTCGTAATCAAACAATTTTACTGATTCGGAACGGTCGCTCGCCACGTCCCCACCCCCGACCCCCCTCACCACTCTCGACGATAACCGGTATCTCAATGCTCTCCTCGTCGCTGTCTCCGGCCACAGCCTCCTCGTGCGCAATCCATAAGTCAAGTCAATTTGGGCGACAGGCTTGTAGTACTTGCTTATTCTTCAGGGGACATAGGAAACCCGCCTAAAAGGGGGGGAAGCTGTCAAACCCCCTTGTCGTTTAGCAGCTGTGGCGTGGGTAGATTGACACTAGGAGTTCTTCGCGGTCATCTTCTCTTTGGCGACTACTTACGCACAGATATTCACGCGGCTCTTGTCCTCGTCGCTCGCACGGACCAACTCGGGTGCCCGTCGCATGTTCACGCTCGACGCGTACGAAAGGGCGGGAATTACTAACCAGATAGCACGTCCCTTTTTCTCACCCCGATCTCACCCCCAGTGACGCAGCCGGGAGCGCCAACGAGGCCGTCGAGTGGGTCAACAACTTCGTCGCGACAAACCGTCCATGAAAGTGTTTCGTAAATGAACGCACCCGCTGTCTCCCACTCATCTCAACACATACATGCAACTCTCGTGCCCATCATGATCCAGGCGTCTGCTTCGGCCACCAGGTCATTGCTAGAGCACTCGGCGAGTCATGCGTGCCAAATAATGGCCGATCTGAGGTCGCCGTGACGACCGTCCAGCTCACCCCGATCGGCAAAGCCATCTTTGGCACAGATCAGCTCGTGCGATCCCTTGCTTAGATCTATCTGCCTCGCTCATCCGACCCGCAGGACATACAACAGATGCACAGGGACCACGTCTCCAGGTTACCACCCAACGCACACATCCTCTCCTCGACCAACGTCACCCCCAACCAAATCATGGCCATATTCAACCCGCATCGGCACCTACTCCAGAGAATCTCCCCTCGGACGCGCCAAACGTCCCGCTGACATCCATTCAGGTGCTCACGTTCCAAGGACACCCCGAATTCACACCCTCGATCATGTCGATGGTTATAGACGCACGCGCCGGGGTACTCGGCGAGGCGCCTGCCAACGACGGGCGTTCGCGTGCGGCAGGTATACCTTCGAAGTTTGAGTCGTAGCTCCTGACAAAACGCATCACCGATATGACTTGTGGTCTGGTTGTTCTTGGGTTGTTTATAAAAAGGGAGATTATGTATGTGATATTGATGCATATAAGGCTTTCCATTTGATCATCCAACTGCTCCTCGACTACCAAAACCTATGAATACGTTCCTAATGAAAAGTATCCAGCGGCAGTGGTATCGCACTTCGTACGATGGCGCTTCTCTAAAGATCATACAGTTGTTTTGATGCTAATGAGCTCATTGCATTCAACGGTGTATGGACTGTGCTTGTCTGCTGCCAGCATCATAAATATACATTGTACCTGGGTCCGGGAACATTCGCGAGGGTTCAAGCGAGGTCCGCAAACCCGACCTGCAAAGTACCGTAATCGAACACGCTGTATACGCTCTGCAGGAAAGGGGACCCAATGGTCCAATATGCTAGGCCATATAGTCAGAACGAGTACATCTAGCGCTGCAAAAGGGAGTGCAGGAAGTGATAAGCAATGGATCTCACAAAGGCATGCTCCGAGTCTGGGCCACGACAGCGCCGAAACAATAGCGAGAACCTTCCACAATGTGTTCGCGTCTGAAAACTTCGGGAGGGATTTCAAACGTCCTGCCACCAAAGGTGAGGCTCAGTGTTGGGAAAGAGTCGCACGATACTACAGGTTGTTGATAAAAACATGCTACCGATCGAGCCTCTGTCGGGCGTTGCCGAAACTGTCGAGTCTTCTGGCAGTCGCACTTTGGCCACTGGCACTGCGGGACAATCTGTTGATTGGTCCTTTACATTCACATAGGGTATTTTTTTTTGTAGTTCGAATGCACAAACACACAGTGTCGTGTCAAAACCCCCCTGAGGGATGGGACAAGTTTTAAACTCTGGGAAGGAGTTACGACCATGCCGAGTACTGCCGAAGTGGTCTGGCGGAGTATGGCTCTATGTAGCCTCGACGGACGTTTTAATATTTGATTTATTTGTTCGACCTCCCGGACTCCGTTACATAAACGTTTTTAAACGTCTCATTCAGTCGCTGGTTATCAAGGTGCGATGTCCGATACATAATGCCCGTCGCCCTCGCAAGGAAATTCGTTTTCCCTCGGCCCCTCCGAACGTGCAGACGACACCCGACGTCAAGCAATTTTCGAGCAATAATCACAAACAATTTGGAGCAGCAGTCCACGGTCCAGGATCAAGATATAATTCTACATACAATGTAGTACATGTGGATGATACCCTGGCCAATGCTACTGCTTCTATCCCATAGCCAACATCACATCAATCACTGGACACTCTTGTGCAACAAGTTCAAGCTAAGGAATTCCCCCTAATTACAAATCTGATCCCAGTCACGTGTATGCACCTGGGTGGCAGGGCTTGGACGCCATAGAGTATCGGGTACAGCGATCACCACAACACACACAGAAATCCATCAGAAATCCCTTCACAAGTCTCAAATCGCATTGTTGTCAGAACAAGCACCATGCCCGTTCGTACAAGGTCTCAAACAGGTCTGTTATATGCCATATACAATCGCAGTCCTTGCCACTAACCTGCCTACTTAGCTGCCCTAGAAGCCAAAAGATCTCTCTCCTGTTCCGGGACCCGAACCCCTCGTCACGGCAATGGTGGTCAGCCCAAGAAGAAAAGTTCGCGAGTCAAAAGCAAAGGTGTTGTGTCCTTGAAGAACGACAAACAAGAAATACTGGGCAAAGGGAAAACCCTGCGGGATGCGGAAGGTCTACAAGATAACCCTAAAACCAGTTGAGTTACGATCCAAGCCTCAAGGCGTGTGAGACTTGTTCTGATAATCAACCCAGCTCGCGTACTTTCAACGCTAGCAGATGTTCCACTCGACGTAGTGCAGGTCAGTCATTCTCTACCTCAAACGTTGGTTACTAACCACAACGTTTACTAGATTGTAAATAACTTCACACGTAACGACTACTCCGACCTTTTAAGGGTGCTCGCAGAAACGTATCCCCGCTTGCACGTCAAGTGCGTCCAGAGCTTATCGTAATGTGGATGAATTGCTAACCGGGGGTTTTTTTTTGACAGATTGACATACGTATACGAAGAAAATACCCTCTACGTCATGAGCCCGTCCGGCCTGCACGAGAGCGTCGCCAGCACACTCGGCGACATCGTCAGCGACTTCGCCCGCGCGATCGGCCACGATAAGGACGTCCACAAGCTGATCGTCTACATGAACAAACACATTTTCTACAACGCACCGCATCAGGCAAAGGACGAAGGCGAGATGAGGGAGGGCACGCCCGATTTCCAACTCGTGATGGAAATCAACGGGGGAAAGCAGCCGTACATGGACCCGAAGTGGATCGGTGAGGTCGCCTTCACGAGCTCTATCTCCAAAGCGCGCGGAAATCTCAAGAACATCATCGCCTACAAACCTTCTATCGATCTCGCGTTCCTAATTTCTATCCACGAATCCCCCAAGTGGGAAGGTCCGAGCACCAATAATCCCTCCGCGCAACAGCTACGCGCCGAACCACTCGTCGACAATTACCGCGCCTTCAAACCCACGGTCGAAGGAAACGGGATGGGACCCGTTATATTCGGAGGGGTTACTTGGATATCGATCGCACGAATCACATTAGAAGTCTACGTGCGATCTCCTGAGGATGGCACGCTAACCGTCGACGCCGACTTGCAAAGTCCATACTCAGCGCGCGGGGTATGTCCACGATTTTATTTCACCGTATCGTTGCTTACTAGTCGTCAATTTATAATATATAATATATTTTTATTAAAATAGCTACTTCATCCTACCGTCTCGACCGAGGAGGTCGACCGGTTGTGGACCGATGGGTCCGAAAAATGACCTCAATGATGGCAGATCTTCTTTCAAATGATGGGTCTTAGGTATACGCCAATAATGACTTTCTTACTAAGCAGCAATCTGGGAATGTCCATTAGATTGGCATACCTGCTGGTCACTTGCA
>JBBPNU010000192.1:0-23990 GCA_038091055.1 Leccinum angustisporum
TACGCTTTCGCCTGTTTTGTTCTTGTTGTGAACTTGGTACTGAGTCTACTAACGCGTTTGCGGCGTTTCTACACAGTTCCAAGCACTCGATTGTGAAACGAATACGAAGATAAAAAGGCACCGTGTCTCGTTATACCTACAGTATGATTCCTCTTTCGTTTCTGACGGGTCGCAAGATAACCACGCAGAAGCTGTGATAGAAGGGCAAGCATTTGTCAAAGTACATCTGTCCGGGATCGTCAGAGCGCGATGCGTGCTCGCGCACGATCACCTGAAATCTTCGATTATGACAAAGGGGAACAAAAGATCGCGAGAAACAGCGCGCGGAAAAACTTACAAGTTGCACCTAAATGAAAACAGCGCATGGCGGAGTTCGTCGTCGGGCCCATGCAAACGGAAGGGCGTGCCATGTACTCACCATCGAGCATCGAGCATCATCGAGCATTGTGGCTGTGCTAACCGAGCATCTCGAACATCAATTAAGTACCATGTTGTTCAATGTATTTCCATAATCTTGTCTGAATAACAAATGGACTATGTACAATAATGTCTGAAATGTGAGTTGGAGGAAGCGGAAACCCTTTGGGTAAGATGGATGACAGTCCAATGACTAGTACTTGGCTCTCTTTGTTCGTGTACTTGTACGTGTTGCATTCACTGCCCAATCATCATGATCATCAGTTCCTTGTATGTTACAAAGGAGACTTACCACTATTAACACGCTTGCGCTGAGCTTGTTTTGGTGCTTCCTCCTCCTCCTCTTCCCCCCCCTCCTCTTCCTCCTCCTCTCCCTCTCCCTCCTCCCCCTCCCTCTCCCCCCCCTCCCCCTCATCTGGCAGTAAATCCTCCGCATCCATACCAAATGGATCTCTAAGTGGTAAGTCATAGTGCTTCCACATGGGAGCATATGGGTCCACTATATAGAATAGACTATACTGTGAGTATGAGGACTGGAAAAAAACACACACACACACACATACCAATCATAATTCTCTCAGAATTGTCATAATGAGCTAATAAGGGATTCAGCAAGGTTCTTGCAGTTTCCACAGTACGAAGATGGTGGGAAAATTGAAAGTTGTTTGAAGCACCAGAGAGGATACCAATCTTTTCAATATACTGCTCTAAATCTGGAAAATATCAGATATAGCAGTGGGAAAGTAAAGAATGCTCACCGATTTCACTGAGAGAGCAAGTAGTGAGGTTGGGTTCACCATCCTTGCGTGATGCACGATAGGCATAGACATAAATTGGTTCATGCCTTTTGACAACCAGCTCGGTGACCAGAAACCGCTCAAAATCTGCACATCGCCAGTGGCTGTTGACCTGGCTCTTTTCAGAAGCCCGAGACAATATCCCAAAGATGTTCTTGAAATACGTCAGGTGCTGGGATAGTGTCATCCAAGAGAGTTGGCTGATTGTATGGTCTGTGGATGTGAACTCATCCCAATTGTCCAACACGAGCGCGAGGGAATAGAAGCGATAAATGATGAGCTTGAGATATTTCCCATAAATTGATGGCACGTAGGATTTGTTCCATTGTCCCTTCGACGACATTCGAGACAGTGCCAAGATGCCACTGTTACCTTCACTTGCACTGACGACGATATCGCCAAGAAGAACTTCGTCCAAGTATTTCGCAACGACCGACTTGCTGCAACGAGGCAAAGGGAATTGCTGGTAATCCATGTCGCGTACAAAGTGGTTCGAGTTTGAGCATGAGTTTGTTTACATAATACACTCTCATGGCGTTTTTAATATACAGACTGGCATAACCGACGCAAGTAGGACACATAGCGAACACTCAGAAAATTTGTGTAGGACTTTTCGCTTGACAATTTGGACGTTGTGGTTGACGTCATGAACTCTGTGCTCGATACGTTGGACTTTGTGCTTAGTGTGTTCGACTTCGTGTTCCATATGTTGAACTGTGCTTATGTAATGTGTTGAACTTTTGATCGAGCAACGCGGCGAACGCGTCGAGCATACCAACCGGCGAGCAACCGATGCAGGCGGTGATAGTCAATTCAAAGGTTTTGCGCAGAGAGAGGGTGCGCCGTTCGGCGTTGGCTGTGGTGGCGAACTGGGCGAACTGGCGCGTAGCTTCTTCATTGAGGAAGAGCACTGGCTCGGTGTTGATCACGCGCGCAGCGTTGTGGAGCGCCGTTGCAAAGGTGCTCAAGCGGGTACGCAGGAGCTCGGCCGAGGACAACTGGACAGTAGTAGTGTTGTCGTAGGGCGAGGGGCTGCTCGGACCGGAGACGGCGAACCTGTCAGAGTGGGCAAAGGGCTCGTCGATAAAGGATAGGGTCTCTGTGGCATAATCTACACGGATGCCGAGTTCGCCGCGACGTGCGCAGCCCATGACATAGGCTTTGACTTGTTCGGGGCCAAAGACATCGAGGGGATTGCCGAGGTCGAGGAGGGTGCTTACTCTGACGGTGCGGTAGACCTGGGAGAGTTGAGAGAGGAGGCGGGAGAGGAGGGCATGGGAGAGGGGGAGCGGTAGCCAGCATAAGGAGAGTTGCTGGCACAGAGTGAGGGGGTCGAACGAATCCTCGAGAAAGCCGTAGAGGGTCTTGATCTGGGCTGGGGAGAGGCGGAGGACGTCTCACGAAAGCTGGAGAACATAAGTGAGGGAGTGTTGGTAAAGAAAAGGCGACTTACAGCATCTTTGAGGAGACCGGCGCGGGTAGGCGCAGCCAAAGGAGGCGTGTGCTCTTGCGGCGGGCGTCGTCTTCGTCGACATGCTGCCTGACTGGGACTGCGAGTGCGCTGACGAGAATCTGCCCTGCAAGACGGGACATTTCTTCGTCGGATCTACCGCCGATGGAGGGACGGCATAATAACAACCCCAGGCTGCGGCGTGGTAGAGGGAGTTGCCGCTGGTGACGAAGTGTCTACACAGCCACACACACTCCTACAGAATGTCACACTGTCACGTACGTCCAAGGGAGTACAACTCGTCCTCCTTCCCTCGCGCAACAACTCGGCGACAACTTGCACGCGATGACACGTGGACATGACCACTGGCATGACGACGACTCGACGACTCGATGCCGACCACGACGTGACAACAACAACGCGACAGACTCGGAGCCGGAGCACGAGGACTAGGGAGATGGGAGACGGCTCGAATGACATGGACGACGGTACATCTCATCTTCATCTTCGTCCTATTCGTCCTCACGCAACAGACACGACGACACGACGCGGATGCGACGCCAACTGACGACGTAGACTACAACGTGACGGCAACGACGCGACGGAGCCGGAGCACGAGGACGAGGGAGACAGAGGGAGGCGGGGGGGACGTCAGATTACGTCCCCGTCTCTGGCTTGGTAGCCCCCGACGTCCCAACTCGCACCTATCACTGCAGCAACGATGGAAGGCTGTTTGCCTATGGCCTGCCAACAGTGTGCGTACCGCCTCGTGTCTGGCCTCGCCTCGTTTCTTCGATCTCCGTTGACGTATTAATCATTCCGATCCAGCGTTCGCATCTTTTAGGCAGAGGATGCAAAACTATTGCAGGAACTGAGGATCCCTAACATTATCGAGCTCCAGTTCTCCCCCCGCGGAACCTATATTTCCACCTGGGAGCGCCATGGTACGTACACAACCGATCTCATCGCAGCCTCGTGTTAATCACACCGTCTGATAATCGATTTTATCTTTATTTCACCCCACTCAGCCAAGCTCGAGGATGGCGCGCAGCACAAGAACCTCCGCATCTCCTCCATCTCCACAGGTGAAGAGTTGATCGCCTTCTCTCAGTGTGAGTGCACTTCCTTATGGACACGCTACTATGCCCTCTCACTACCCATCTTGCCCCTCATGCATCCCGGCGTGCACGCGCATGCACATCATGACCCCTTGCCTCACCTTACCCGCCCTCATCCAGGTTGTACGCGCCCCCGCGTCGTTCCCGTCTATGCCCTGGCCTCGCCCTCAACTTAACCCGTTCCCGAACAAACTTGGCCCCTCGCCGCATCAAGGTCCTTCCGATAGGAACGACACAACGAGCGGCGCGCACTGAAGTCAATTCCCAGGTGTCCTCGACTTTTTGTGCATTTTTAACGCCACATCGGCGCCTTCAAACGAACCACCAGCGTACACCCCGCACCCCCGTCCATCAACCCAAGGCGCCAATCGGCAACCAATCCAAGGCTGTGCCCAACCAACAAGGCTTTTGTAGACTTACGGACGGACGCACAGACAACTTGAAACCGTTGGACGTGTACGAAGCCAATATGTCCTTGTTTACGCACATGGCACAGACGCGATTGGGTACGGAGCGGTTGGAGGCGCAGATCTGAGTCCTACTGATCTTGTCGCAGTGCAAGTTTTTGGATACGGGGCCGGAAGAGGATCAGTCGTTTATCATAGGGTGCGTTTGTCGTCGTCGATGACTTCGCTTTGGCTCACGCGCATGTAGACCAAGATTTATCTTTACCTTCAAGTTGTGCGATCCAGCTGGTACCATAGCTGTTTATGCGCCACTGCCAGTGCAGCTGGTCGTGGCCATGCTCGCTTCGCTGGGTACGAAGCACACGACGGCGAATCACCTGGCGGGTCGCACGTGTCATGACTGATCGTTGGCGTTGTTGTTACTGAATCAGTCGCTAGGCCCTCCAGTTTCTGTCGAGCCACCGACGTGCCAGTGATTGCGATCATGCTCAAAAACGAGAGCGAAGAGGTGGTGTTGTCATATTCGAAGAGATCCATTTGCTGAGCCATGTCGCTCAGTGGGGGTCTCCTTTCGCTCGTTCCCAAATCGGAGTTAGCAAGTCGCCGGTTTCAATTTTTTTTTAATGCATGCCAGTTGAACTGACGGTGTTGTCGTAATGACAGTCAATGATGAATACCGGTTTTGGAGGTATATACGGTGCGATTCTAGGGCTGGTTGCGCGATGTTTGGGTGACGGCTGATGGAGCCAGTTATCCCCAGGTGGAGGCCGAGATCTCGTTCCCGAACGTTTTGCACCCGGGCGCCAATCTGAGATTAAGTTTGATGTGCAAGTGCGACGACAGGAGCTGTCGCTTAGGCGGGTAGTGGTTGAGTACCACGGTGCTGCGAGCGAGTTTATGGAGCCCGATATTTCGTTGGTGTTGTCGCCGGTGTTGTCGGTGCCGAGACACTGGCACTGGCACGACGAGTGACTGTCTGGTGCGATTGGTAAGTATATTTTGTCCTTGTTTTGGTGTGCCAGTGATACTAACATAACCATAACGCGTGGGCGTATATAGCTATGATTCCGACGGTGGGAGATGCGAACGACTCGGAGAATGGTCTGTGCGACGAACTAGCGGCGACATTGCCAATGAAGCACATTGCGGATCTCTTGGTTGAGCTGTCCTCGCACGCTCATATTCAGGTGGATCATATCCAAGAGGTGCGTTTAATGTGTCGTCTCTCTTTGGGCAAGACCAAAGATTGATTGAATATCCGCAGGAACCAAGTTTGCATCTCGGATCCATTGTTCTCGCAAGACCTGGAGATGGTACAAAAGTGGTCGTTGATCCATGAAGTGTGTCACAACCAGTTCCGCAGTACTTCGCCCAGTGTAAGGTTGTTCTAGAAGAGTAGGAACGATCGGATTGTCTCGCCCTTGCCAGATGCCAACGCACGCACTCGCCAACGTCATTGACGACCCGGTCCGACTGCTTCGCAGGTCCTCTGCACATTATCTGTATCCTCCGCGTCGTCGTCCCGCTGTTCCCCATCGACCACCGACCGCTCTGCACACTCATCCGACGCGAAATGTAGTACCACTGGCAGTGGAAGGAATATCTCCGTTGGCAACACCTGCTTGCCCTTTTCCGAACTCGAACTCGAACTCACTCCCTCTTCCACAGTTCCACTACTCCCTCTCCACTTGCCTCTCCGCGTAGTACCTCCCTGCTCTCCTCCGCCGGCGAGACCCGTATCTTGACCTCAACTGGGCCTTGCTAACCGTGAACTGCACGTCCACGGGCGCACCGACAACGCTCACCGGGTACGGTTGATAAAACGCCCGTACAGCCCGCGCGCCATTGCGCAAGAACCACAGTAGTTTCATGAGGTGATCTTGACGACGAAGCCGGCTTCAAGTTGGCTTATTTTATGGTGATGTTCGCATACGGCGAGGACGCCGGCACAACCACAACGGGCAGAGTCGCCACTGGCAGGGACTGCCTTTCCCCCGTATGTCGTCCTCGCTCCACAGTCTCAGATCCTCATGTACCACATGTCCACCACATATGGCTATTGTGCAGACAATATGTCCACACCATACAGCTCGACACGTTACCTCCGTCTGCTCCGTTCAGACTCGCGTCCAGCTCTCCGAGTCCTTCAAGTTCCCTTCCTCGCGCCCCTAGTAGCGTGCATGGCGCACCACACAACAACGACTCGGACGATCGCGATGTCATGGTGGCGTGCCAACGTCACCACACCACGACGCCGACGTGCCGATGACATGGGACGACTCGCAACAACAACAACGCGGCGTCAACAACATCGACGACGACGACGACGGGACGGTGCGGTGTCGACGATCGGATATCAGTGGAACCCGGATGTTGGTGCGTAGTATATTCTGTCAAGCTAGTACTAGTACGCACGCGACGACTGACGAGATAGCATGCCCACGACGCGACAACGGCGACAACGGCGCCGCCGCAACGACACGACGTCGACTACACAGCAAGCACGACTCAACCGCGACGTGATGCCCGCGATATGACGACGACACGACGACGGACGACGGATAAGACGAGGCCAACGAGGTGAGTACTACTACCTCATACTCGCCCTCGCTCTCACCACTGCCAGTGGCATCCTCACCCTACTACTACTCCCTCCGAGTCCCTCGCGCAATTACCAGGCAAACGTCGACATAACGACGACAGTGAGTACACCTCCCAGTCGTCCTCCTTCGTCATCACTATCCTCGTCCTCACCTTTCGACCTACCCCTTCCCTCGCGCAATATTCACACGTCGACACGACGACGAACGACGCAACGACACCGCGACGAACGGCGACACGGTCACGGGGGTGTTACAACGACACCGTGACAAGATGACGACGGTGGCATGGCGGACGCAGCACGACGATAATGGCGGGATGACGAACGACTCAACGGCGGGAAAAATGACGCGACGACGTGGCATGGTGGACGACGTGACGATGACCACTGCCAGTGCGTTGTCCTTGTCCGAGTCGGCGTGTAGGAGGGACAACACAACACGCATGGCACTGGCAATATTAATGGTGCGTGTTGTGCAGTTGCTTCTGCACGTCTGAGTGACGGGTTAACTTGGATACACGGGTACTACGGGTATGATAATGGGCAGGTACTACTGACTCGGACATGATGTCACATTTAAGTAGGCAATGTATTCCAGGGTAATGCAATGTTGTCTTTCTTGTCGTTGATTACTGTGTCGTTTTGTTATACTAGCTATGTGCGCATGTCCATGTCATATGCCACCCGGTGCAGACTCCCTCGTCGTCATGCGCCCACGTCTGCCTGGGCCGGCGGACTCCTCCGTCCTCGTACCCTCAGGCTTGCGTCCACCGGCGGACTCCGACCCTGCCATACCCTCGCGTCTGCCGGCGGACTCCCCCGTCGTCATACGTCCGCGTCTGCTGGCGGACTCCTCCGTCGTCAACCCTCGCGTCCACCGGCGGATTCCCCCGTCGTCAACCCTCGCGTCCACCGGCGGTCTCCCCCGTCGTTGGACGCTGACGCCGGCCGCCGGCAGACTGTGATAGTGTGTCGTCGCATCGTAGTGCCGTGACTGCGTCGTCGTCGTATCGTGTCGCGCGACAAGTCATTGTCGGTGTGTCGTTGTCGTGTCGTGGTACACCGTCACATCAGTTGATGCGTCGTGGTGCCACGTCGCGTCGTTCGTGGTCGTCGTCGTGTCCCATTGCGCGAGTCAGGCGACGATGTGGCTGACTCGTGGGCTAGGTATTATCAGAATGGTGATGAATCCTACAGTGGCTGCTTGCTTATGGATGATGGTCAAAGTCAGTGCTTTGGACAGAAGGCGTGCTGCTTCAACGTCGAAGTGAGTAGATCGGATTATCGCGCCAGCTTGCCTGCCCTTGAATGAGACGACCTGACTCGCGGGAAATGTACAGAGTAACGGCGGTACCAGTGGCATCTGGTGCGTGGGAAAGTGGCGGGATGGAGGGCGGGTGGCGGGTGGCTGAAAATGGATGGGCGGGATGCTTGTCTGGCGGTTTAATCTCCGCTGCAATTGCCTGGCGGCATGATGAGTTGCCGTGCACGTGAAACGGGCGTTTAGAGTCCAGACGCTCAGAAAAGTCAATTTCCAGACTTTTTGGGGAGGGCTGACTCACTCCAAGTTGTTCTTCCAAAGTAGGCTATAGCTCTTTCTGTAGCAAACTTCCCGTCGGGTTCAAGTTCGCCAACGGACCAAAATGCACGGCGCCCAAGTTGCTCAAACTCGGAGGGATGCGGGGGACCTGTGAACCTGGCGACGACAATACATAGTGATCCCCCCGTCATCAACCCCGTCGGTGCACCGGTGAACAGTGGACCAGAAAGGAAAGCGAGAGAATATGTGTATGTGGTCTGGAGAGCTGGGAGAGAGTGTGTGTGAGTGACCGCCGCCAATGTCGAGTCAAGGAAATCGCTTCGCCGTAGCGCGCGAGGGGTACGTTGTACGCGCGAGCCATCCTTTCCAAGGATCGACGTCGCAGTCATCCATCGCAAGAGCACCGACGCGGGGCTCGCTCGAGTGAGCTGAACGACGGTCGACAGTGTTCGGCTGCGCGGATCCGCGACGACGATGCAAGGAAGGAAGCCCGGGGTGTTTGTTCACTACTACTAGGTCATACTACAATATGTTACAGTGTGTAGGTCAAGGTACGGGATGCCATGCAGAACAGGTGGCAAATGTGATTGCCGTATAGTTTGACGATCCTAAGTTCATCCCCAACGGAACGTATACTAGCAGGGACATACGAGAATCAGTTCTAACTGTGGTTTTGGCATATGTACGGGAAAACTTGGCGCGGACTCGGGACATCCTGTGGACATCATTGACGCACAATTGTTGCCGGCTTGATGCGCTCCAGGGACTGTCAGGCCCACAGATCATCGTGTTCATCATTGGTGATGGCCTCGGCATGTTCATGAACACTATCATCACCGTCCATTCAAGTGAGAAAGGGTGATGAGGAAGAATTGGTACAACCCAGGTGGCATGGGCTTGAGATCCAAAACAGACGCCTTCGATGTTAGTTGCGAATGGAGCACTGATCAGCCAAGCCATCACGCCGCGCGCGAAAACGGGCTTACCATTCTTGGCGCTCGACTCTGATACGTTCGACGAGCCGGGGTCAGCGGATACTCCCGTACGATCCCTGTTGTTCACAGAGAGCATCACACCCGCGAATTAGGATCAGAAAATATCTCTTCATGGAACTGACCGACGATGCGCAATAGTTGAGAGCAAGCGCAGAGATGAACGTCGTACTACAGCCAGATCAGATGATCATACCGCGTAGAGTCACACGACACGTACCTTGTCCCTATACTGAGAGAGTCTGTACCAGTCCGCGGAGTTCCTCGTGATGTAATCCTCCTTGATCGTGCTCGGCTTTCCAAACTGTGTCGCCGTAGATCGGTCCAGGTTGAAACAAATCATCCACACCCTCGTCCGGTTGAGCATCTCACGCTCCTGCCGTTCGGTCGAAAGCGCAATGCCAACCTGATTGCAAGCCCGGTGTACAACCAGCTCCGATCCGCTTCCCAGCGTCGAGCGGGAACGGCATAGATACTCATGAGGATGTACGCCTGGCACAGCTCGACGGACTTCCATCCATCGATAAGCGCGTTGGCGGCCGAGTGCCTCGCGAAATGCATAGCCACGGGGTATACCTCGGATTTTTCGGTATAGTATCGGGACGAGATCGCACTGACTGTTTTTAGAGTGTCCGTTAGACAAGCGACGACAAAAGGAAGGAAACGATACGATACGCACTGACTGTGAAAAGGAACGGGCACCGCTGGAATATCGACGTCGAGTTGTGCAGATTTGGGTCCAACACGCCTATAAAAGGCTAGAATGAAAGTCAAACGTCAGTCGAAAGACCACAGACGTGAATGCCACGCACGTTGATCTGTTTCCAAAAACTGCCCAGCGACATCAGTCTCGCGATCATGGTGACTGCTTCTTGGAATGCAGCACCACCGCGCTGACGGCGTTGAGCACCGCCGCGTCCACCGCCAACCGACTGACGTAGAGGACTGGTACGTGACCGTAATGAACTGTAAGAGGCTGATCTGCGGAGCACGTTTGCAAACACGGGGTCCATTCCATCGACGCTCGTGCGATTTGCGACTGCGACGAACGGAGTAACTTGCAGACTATGCTGCTCCGCGTCATCCTCATTGTGATCGTCGTCAGACGGTTCGAGGTCAAATTCCTTAACGCCACCTTGCTGGTCATCAAAGGAACCTGGGATTGATCGAACGGGGGAGGGCGTTGACTTGGCACGGACTTCGTCCACTCCGTTGGGTGAAGAATTGCGAGCAGCTTTCTCGAATCGTTCAGCGAGCGAAGCGACACCGCGACCTCTCCGACCACGACCTCCACCAGCACGGAAGGGAGTCAATTTGTGTCTTGGTTTGGCGTTTGAGGCGGGGGTCGAAGCGTCAACCTCCTCGAACACCGTGATCTCTGGCGGCTCATTCTCGTCGTGAACGTGCCCTGGCGAAGCCTCTAGTTTGCGCTTGTGGTCCATGCGCATCTCTTTCTCGCGGTGAAGGGAGCCCTTGAGTGTCTTGATCTGCCTCTCTGCGTGGAAGAGCCTTTGCTGAAGCGCTTCGATTTCCTTGTTGGGGTGATTAGAAGCGTGGAAAGGACGTGACGGGGATGGGTCGGGGGAAACCTCGGCGATGTCGTCGAATGAATCTGGCTGGAATACGACCGAGGAGTCCAGGCGTTTCCTGTTGGTGGAGGCGCCTCCAGCAGAGAACACATCGTCGTCGTCATTGGCGGGGGTCAAAAAGCCTTTGCCATCCACGGTGCCCGGGGTGAGGGGAGAACCATACTTGGGAGCGAGTTTCCGGTTGGCTTTGGCGATATCGGCCATCATAGCATCTATGCGTGATGGACGAGCTCGAGACATCCTGCTGCCCGAAAGCCAGCGTGGATTCAACGGAAGCATTGGTAGGAGGGGTGACAGGCCGTGGGGTATCCACCTGAATGGACACCTTCACCTCTGGCCTGGGTTGCTCGACGAACTATGACTTCAACCGACTTCTCAATCTCCCTGAAGACTCCGCCCCGTAAACGAAGCCGTGGACAAACAACCAGCTCGACTGGAAATCCTCGACGTCTTGATGCTCTCCTCGTCGTTCTCGGAATACTAGTCATTGCGCCGTAGTAATCGTCTTCGACCATCAACCGTGAGGGGTTTAGCGCGGTATGCTGACACTTTGAAGTATCGGTTCTGTTGGACACAGTCAACAAGTCACTTTCCGGCGCGGTTTACGAACGCACTGAGCTAAACCAATACGTGCGACCAATCTCTGCGCTCTTCATCGCGTCGATCAGGTATTTCCTACTGACCTAAGATAAACTAGTCAAGAGAAAGAAAAGCGACTTTATAAGACCAAGACGTACTTTCTCTTGTATCGAGATGTCGATCAATCCATCGTCGGGATGAGAGATAGGGAACTGCATCAAGGAGCTGTGAAAGAGTAAGCATCAAGGGACTGCAGTAGGAAGACTTGGTTGACGTACCGGCCGACGTACGGGCCCTTTCCAGAATAGGCTTGTCAAACGTGATCCAGGTCCCCTCGAAGTCCGCCTCGTCTGCTTGCTTATCGTCGTTTGGGGAGATGTCGGGCGCTGGCAATGCGGGAGGTACGCCATTTGCTGCACTTCTTCGACGAGCATGGAATGCGTCCACCATCTGTGACTTGTCCTGTTCGACGACCTTCATTGAAAGCTCCATCTTGCAGATCCTGCGCATTGCAACTGAACTGACAGAACATGGTCATTATACACTTCGCCAAGAGTGTACAGCTTTTCCTACCTGCACGAAGGTATCCCCAGATGAAGCGGACATCGCCCATCCATCTGAGATGCTCAGTTTCGATATCGAGGTCGGCCATGAGGCCGACGGTTTGCGACATGAACGATATACGTCTTTGACTTCCCTGCTTGAACGAAAACAAATCGACCTTCATTGCGAGGGGACTATGCTGGTGATGATGAGGGCAGGATTGTAAGACAGATCAGCGGTATAGGATAAAGGCGCGCAGAGACGAGAGAGAGCGTATCGATATCTATCGACCAAGGTGCTTATATGAGTGAGGCTCCCCTCGTCGAGAAACATGCTCACCTTACTTGACAAAATAGTGATGGCTGCCAGGTCCACGAATAGATGGCAACCTTGTGTGTTATCCCGGACTCGGAACAAGGGAAAATATTCGCGGCAGATGTAATGTGAACATTAGAGGATCTGCGACGATGCGAAAGTGATCGAGAATTGCATGGCCAATCTTGAAGTAGTTGATGAGCAACTCCAAAAAACGGGCCAGACCGAGAGTCAATTTGATCAAGATGGGCTGCAAGCCAGCCTGCAAGAGCTCCTTTGGACGGCAACTTTGATATGTGAGCACCATCCAAAACCCTTCGTGGCCCTCACAAGAAGAGCGACTTGAAGTGTACGCTCGTCACTCTTGAATGAAAATCTCAATCAGCAAGCCATTGCGCAAAAACAGAATGTTACCTTTGTTGGCTCCAGTGTTGCTTGGTAAAGAAGTCGGTCATCGGCATGGAAACAGTCAACAACTTGATACAAGCCACCCGGAGCTTGGTGACTTCCAACCCGGTCGGACGAAGAATGGCACGCTTGATATTCAGCTCGTCTGCATCGGCCAAAGCGAGTATCTCGTGCAAAAGCCTGAGAAGCCCATCGTTGAGCTCAGGAAGTGGGGGATCATCAAGGCTGATCCAGAATCGTAAGCGTCGATCATGCCAATCTGGAGGGGAGTGGCTTGGTGCAAATCGCGGTGATGAAGTGCGCAGATTAGCGTGACGGAACCGAAAACGAGCGACTCACTTCAAATCCCAGTGACGCCCGCCCAATCCTCTATCCCTCACACGCCTCGCCTTCGGGGCCCACCTCCCAGTCCCCATGAAGTGCGCAGAACAGCGTGACAGAACCGAAAACGAGCAACTCATCTCCAAATCCCAATGACGCCCGCCCAATCCCATCCCTCACACGCCTCGCCCTCGGGGCCCACCTCCCAGTCCCCATGAAGTACGCAACGATGAACTCACCTCCAAATCCCAGCCTGAGTGACGCCCGCCCAATCCCATCCGTCACACGCCTCGCCCTCGGGGCCCAACTCCCAGTGCCCAAGTCCAACGCTGGGCGCAGCAGGGACGGCGGGTCCCTTTCCCCACTCTTTCTCTTCTCTTTCCCCTTCCCTGAGGTCCCAAGCCTTGATGGTCTCTACCAGCTCACGTAGCGCTCCCTGGCCTCTGAGTCGAGATCCTCTTCATCGCCACGTTCTGCATCGAGATCCTAGAAATAACGGTGTGAGCTGCTTTTCCTTCTGTCAAGGAGGTGGAGATCGAACTTAGGCTCTGACGGCGAAGCGAAGTGGTTCAAAGAAAGTCCCTCGACGATCGGATAAGCTGCACTGCAGGAAGACTCCCAGTGTCAATCTACCCACGCCACAATCTACCCACGCCACTACCAGTTTCGCTCCAAACCGGTCCCGGTACCGTCGGGAAGCGAGGTACTACCTGTCCCCCTAAAGGGAACAGGAATTAGGTAGGTACCCATTCAAGTTGGAGTCACTTGCTACTTACTTAAGTAGCCTACGCTGAATCAACCTGACTGCTGCAAGGTAGATTTTACTAGGTGCCGGGAAGGTGCATGCGGAGGAATGGGTGGTTTGAAACACCAGCGTCCGCCGAATGATCTACTAGGATTTGATCTAGGAAAGGTCAGGATACTGGTGAGTGTTTGTTCTATTATGGCCGCCATACTACCTCGAATCATTCAATGCTAACTGTACTGGTGACTAAAATTTCTAGTTGGTCTTGCTGATTATCGCTCAATTACTCGACCTTGTCGACCCACCGCTCCTCGTCATCATCCTCAGTCAGATTCTCTTCGTCCTCTCCATCGCGCATGTCTTCTACTTCAACATCTTTACTGCCGCCAGCAATCTCTTCAAGCTCCTCCCATTCTGGTCTTCAATTACCACCGCCGAGCAGGTAATCAGACAGTATCTATGTGATTTAGCACGGAGTAAGTGTCTCATTGTTTTGTCTAATCCAACCTTTTCTGATGTGTTCTTTCTTCGAAGTCTTCCTGATAGTATTTCGCTCGCTTAGCTGGTTGGTTAGACAACATAGATGCCGTCACGGTGGTGAGATCGGCTCCGAGTTGGTTTAAAGTTATCCTGTAAAATTTCACTCCGAGTTACAATATGTGGTACTATATCAACGCATTACTAGTACTAGCGGCATTAGACAATGACCCATGCCCGTGCCCGCAACAAATCTGTATCCGTGCCTCATGTCACAAATCCATCGCCGCATCATTTATTTAGTGTCGTGGAAGGCATGATCAAGCGAAGAAGTTGATTCAATATGTTTAATTTTGACCATAACCAACTTGCCAAGGGCCCGAATACAACTTGAAACGTGTACTAATGGGGCAATGGGCGTCCTCCTGGTTTTCATATATTCATATATGGCCGACACCCTACGCCCTCGGCGACGTACTAGTTGCCATATGTGCAATGTTCTGGACCACGCTGATTTTAGTCTTAACTGGGGTTGAGTCCCTCGCAAGCTGTGGCTAATATGGGCGGCGCTGTGCTGCGGATTGAGAGAGACCTTGCTTGTGATTGATTGGTGGCTGCAATTTGTTCCTGAGATAGCGACTCATCGCGCGTTCCGGTTGGCAGAGACGAGCATTGCCTCCACCAATTGTTCCACTCCCGGATCCGGATCATCCGAAGGTTCCGAGCGAAATAGACCATACGGCATGATATCGGTTCATCGAACCACTTTTCATTACTGGCCAGAAGTTCGCCATATACTAATACTTACAAAACAGCAGATATGAACAGCTACGAATGACAAACCAACCTGAATAATCCAAGCTACAGTGGGTCAAGGGGTTCTGTCACACTATTGTCATCATCCGCATGCCGACGTCTTCGCGCTCGGAAACTAATTCAAGCGACGTGGCCTTCGCCCTTTTCCGTCTCACTTTGAACCCTCTTCCGATACTCTGGTCCCCGCCTTGCCGTCCCTACCCATCTCCACACGCGGTGTTCATCACCACCTTGTACCTCCTCCAGGTTGACCCTGACGTTTGCGTTGTCCTCTACAACCCGTTCCACCTGATCCCATAATCTCTTTCGGGCAGTTATTGAGTGCTGCTCCTGAAGAATAAGGTCCCGGAGCTGGAGAGACGACAAATATGGTTGGGGTGCCGTCACCGGATCCGTATGGTGGGCAAGTTCTTGATACGCAACGTATCAAGAGCAATTTGAACTATTTCCACGACACGCTTGTTCTCCATTAGGCGTTGGGCACGGGTCCGTCGGAAGCCATAAAGCATGCATACACTGGTGAACAATACTGAAAAGTGGCGTTAGCTCTAGCGAGGACAAGCAGGTCCCATTGTTACCGATAATGCTCGCTCGCCATCGCAACCACAGCTCTCGTACTTTCACTGTGACCTTGCAATTCATGGTTAAATTGGCCGTCTTGTGCGCCAGATAGCGATGAGTCCGCAACAGCCTGAGTAAATTTGGTGATGTGACGATCGGGATCGGATAATATGCGATCGTGAACTCACGACATGTCCTCCCCAAATACAACGCTACCCCACTCGACAAGCTGCTGCATAGCTTCGTTGAACGTATCGTCAAAAGTGTTGAGAAGATGCGGCTGCCGAGCCAATCATATCATTTACCGCTCATGGGAGTGACAATTGAACGAACCGCAGTCTTCTTCCTCATCGTCTCTCGCAAGACTTCCACTTCTAGACCCCATTTTCTAGCTTCACCTCCTTCACTATCGAGTATCGTCAGCTGGATTTCGTCACCACCAGCACATACTCTTCTTCCACGTTCCTGGCCAAGAAGAGCTTCGATCGCCTTCCCCAAGGCGCCAATGTTCCTCTTTCGCTTCGGATCTTCGATACAATGAGGCGGGAAGGCAACAGGGCCCAGTCCGGGTAACCCATCGACCACCTGAGAAACGAGGTTCCAGACTCGCTCGACAGGAGCTGATGAGGCGGTCCCGAAAGGTGACAATAACGCGAGAATGGGGTGCGGACGCAGTATATGCCCAGTGTTGCACGTTACCGTGTGCTGAGTGCACGATGCGTAATCTGGACGAGGCGTGCATGCCAATGGGTGTGGTAAGGGGATCAATGAAAGTAGAGGGCACGAATGGCCAGGTATCACAGGATGGGAAGGAGACAGACCGCCGTCCATGGCGATGTTCTGTCCATTGACATAACTTGACTCGTCTTCAAAAAAGATGGTAGATGAGTTTTCGAGTGCATCACCTCAGGTGCATCGAAGCCTTACCTGATGCCAAGAAAAGCGCCGCATCTGTGCAATCTCTACATCGCGTGGTCAGCTCATGGAAGCAAGGTTTCAGGATGCCAGCACGAAACACGTACCCTGCGCGACCCCGTACCTGCCCATTGGATTCAATTGACCGATCTTGCCCGCTTTACCCTTCTCGCGAGCGGCATCGAACATGTTCCTCGTCATGTTCGTCTCGATCAAGCCAGGCCAGATCGAGTTTACGCGAAAGTCGGTCTTCTGCAATTGGTATACGCTCGTCTTCGCGATCGAGTTGACGCTACAGTGGGGATGTAATCGTTGTATGACGGGGAAAGTGAAGTGAGCTCACGCGGCTTTACTTGCGCTGTCTGAATAATTGTTAATGACATGAGTTTACTAACATAAAGAAGAGAGGCTTACAGTCGATGGTTCCAGCGCCCGAGCACAGTCCAGCGACTAGCAGAGTGGGTTTAATTATGGGGAACAAAGAAACGGGCGGGACGAACCCGAAGCGGTCAATATGATACTGCCTCCGCTCAACGTCTTGCCGGTTGAAGGATGCGGGTGGTGAAACACGCCATGTCTTGACGTTGACAAGCTTCGAGCGATATATGACGCCGACCAGCAGCCCGACGCACGCGGACATGAGCGATCCCGGAGCATGGCCCAACGCGAGCTGCTCGCGTGTCAAATTCAAATTTCAATGGTGTGGATCCATGCGTGCGATAAGAATGGACACGCCAGTGTTGAGTTGGCACTGACTGTCTGGAACCTAGTAGTATGCCATGAATGTGAGCATGGGCAAATGAAGAAACTTTACGCAGACTTACTCTGACGTCGACGACTGCATCAATGCAACGGTTGCGGTCACCGACGGGTTCCTGTTGGCCATTACCAAGGAAAGAAATCATAGCCTGCGAGGCATGCATGACCGCCAAGAAGCAACTGCAGCCCGTCAATACAGGTAATAAGGCGCACTTGAAGACGGGACTGCACTTACGAAAGTGTGTTGATCCGCATGGTCTCCATGAGCCTTTGTGGCATTGTCTCTTGTAAGGCATTCTCGTTCACCACACCGGCCTAGTGTTATGTCAGAGGCAGAACGTCCTGGAGGGAGAGAGAGAGAGCAGACATTCGCAAAGAAGACATCCAGCCTGCCCTCTTCGTCAATTGCTTGCTTGCACACTGCAGTTATCGCAGCATCGTCCGTAGCATCAGCTTGGATGGTTGTCACCTGCACAGCTTCGTCAGGTCTTGAAATTGTGAATCCACCCCGCAGCTGACCTTTACATCTATAGTATACGAATGTTCGATCGTCGACTTGAGGTCCGGTAGATTTTCGGTTGAGAAATCAATCAAATACACTGGCAGGTGCCGTGCACCTATAGAAACCTGTGATTAATGTTACCCACATGATAGGAAGGAATCATCGTCCAGACCTTCATGTGCAAAGAGAAGAGCAGAGGCACGCCTGGACAATACCGTTATGTACAAACGAAATGCGGGCGTAAGCGAAGAAGCAAGCCCTTGAAAACGTTGGACATTACCCAAGGGCCACGCAATGAGCTGACTGTGGGGGACAGACTGACGACACTCAGGGACAGACACGTCACAGTCGTCGCCGGGAGTTATGTGGGTGGGATAAGCCATGGCTGGGAGCGGCGAAGTCCTTGTGAGGAGGGGGACGTCATTGACCCACTTACAGCGGTGTGCGAAAGTAATTGCAGTTGCGATAATTTTTTTGTTTTGTGTGCCTAAAAAGGAAAGCCCCTCCAGCCGGTCCAGCGTGCCGAGTATCGACTGAGAGTCCAAGTTTTGGTAACAATGGGCAACCGAAGGATCAGCGATGACATCAAGGAATGTGTCCTGAACCTCTGGAATCATGGTTGGACTGTGGACGACATCTGTGTAGTCCTTCAGGTTTCGAAACGCAGCTACTGGCATTCAATCTTTGAGGAGTGAGACGACCACAGTCTCCCTTCATCGGACGCACACGGTTACTTACAAGGGCTGTGCTTACTGCACTGGAAAGGCTTCTCGCTGAAGACTCAGACCTTTTTCTTGATGAGGCTTGTGCCTGGCTTGGTGTCGAGCATGGGCCATCATCACGATCACACGATCTACACTGGCACTCTCTCGGAACTTGCAAGATGCTGGACTCACGCGCAAAATCGTCGATCGATAGCTTTTCGCTTTCCAGTTATGCAATGGTACGGTAATGGATGAACCTGGGCGAGTTGGATGAACCTGCGGACCAACCATCAAGTAAATATTACTGTGACTATCATGATTTCAGTTACCTCCAGCTCCTTTATTTTGCTTCGATAGGAGTCCTGCTGTCCTGAACGATCTCGCAATCCGAATCCGAGTCCAAGCCCAGGTCCAAACCACCCAGTATGTTGTTGTGCTTTCGACTGCTCAAAAATGTGAATATACGCGGGCTAGGACCAGACGTACCTTTCCATGCGAGGTGTCTGTGATCTCTGGAGAGGTGCCTTTCGCGTCGGAGGCATGTTCTTGAAGTCCTTCTGACGAGTCCGTGACTCCGTGGTTGCCTTGGTCTTCAAGTTGTTCCAGCTGTCCGGAACCCGGCGGAACTTGATTTTCAGTCGCGGTTGTGTGCCTTCTGTGTCGCCCTTATCAGTCGGGTTGGTATTCTGGCTCGCATGATGTCGGTTTGATCTTAGCTTCATTCGATATCGGGCACCCCACTGGGGGGCTTTCCTTTTTCGGAAAAGCAAAAAAAAAAAACCCCTGCGAGTGCAATTACTTTCGCACACCGCTGTAATAATAGGAAGCATGGAGATTTGAGAAAAGCATTGTTGGCAGTGTCGGTGGCCAATGAATGGGATTTGACAGTGACTAGCTTCGTCGAAAAGTAGGACGATAGCGATCGATAAAGGTGGGAAGTAGATGAAATGAGCGCCCAGAGCACGGGACCAGTGACACGTTGAGTCGGATGCGCTGAATTCTCTCTTTGCACCACGCTCACACCTAGCCTATCAAGTATGTCTTTCAAGGGCCGCCTGACAAAGAGGGACGGTGAGTATTAGTACATACAAGATCATTGGTGCATTCGAGAACTGAAAAGTGAAAAAGGACCGAGTAGGGTGGGCGGCTCAGCTCTCTTCGATGTCGGAAAGCAGATGGGTGCATTGGCGAGCAAAGACGATGAACCCAAGACCACAGAAAATCAGGCACTGATCGGACCTCCGGAACCGAGTGGAAAGATTATCGCCTCCAATATCGTTCGCGCGGACCAGATCAGGTTCCATGTTCAAGATGACATATGGTCTATCAAGTTTCTCCCCGACGGGAAGCATATCGTGAGCGCAGGAATAAAAGGAAATATTCGACGATGGAGAGTTGCGGATGGCCAGGAAGTGGGCAAGCCAATGGACGCTGGAAGTTTTGTTAGAGACGTCGCTGTCTCACACGACGGAAAGTGGATCGTGGCTGGGACGTCGAATGGCCGAGTGGTGGTGTGGAACGCAGTAGACCACGAAAAGGTGATCGAGTTCCAAACAGACAGCCAAGCGGTGAAAGCACTGGACATCTCACCGGACTCGACAAGAATCGTAACCGGTTCGGCGATTGATTATAGGCTCAATGTCTGGTCACTTTCAACAGGCCAGCGACTGCTTGGCCCATTCGAACACGACTATTCCGTGTCCGCGGTCAAGTTCTCGCCTGACGGACGACTCATCGCAACTGCCGCAAGGACCGTTCCGAGTCGTGTCTACGACAGCCGAGTCGTGGCGGCAGACTTGCCACAGATTTACGTAAGCCACGGATTTAACGGGACTGGAAGCCTCGCTTGGACGAGCGATGGCAAGCAACTCTTCGTGTTGTCTAACAGCTATATCCATTGTCTCGACACGTCCACCTGGACGACACTCTCACAATGGAACATTCGCGACGCAGGCTATATCACACTAGCACCCAACGACAGTTTCATTGCAGCCTCCACAAATTCGTCGTTCTCACTCTGGGAGGTTACAACCCCACAACACCTTGCGACAGTCACATTTCCTGGCTCCAATTCCATCTCGCCCATGGCCATCTCACCAAACTACGACATAGCGGTTGCTCCAGACAAGAAAATCATCCTTCGACATCTTTTGGACATCCTTCCCTCACACTACCGCGACAACGTAAGTTTCACAACTTCTATCAGTTGTCATTACTTATTCGACTCAAGCAGATTCTCCTGGAACCAGAACCCCGTCACTCAAGGACAGACAACGTTGATCTCAGAGACACGGTGGAGGCCTTACATGTTCGGAATGCAAGTCAAGGTGTGTTTGCTACGGTTGAATCGCGTGCTGTTATTCATTTCGGTCAGCAACGAGCATTGCGATTCTCGAGGAAATTAATCAATTACTACGTGGCCAGCTTGCTTCATCTGACAAAGACAACAAGTCCCTTCGCGCTCAGCATGAAAGCACAAGTGCGTGCTGTCTCTCTTCACTCACAGCTCGTTGATACGTTTATCATCATTCCAATTGACCCCGTATTCTGTATCCATAGGACGAAAAATAGCCGATCTCGAGCAAACGGTCCAAGCGCTCCAATGCACCCTGCGCGTGCACGAGAAGAAGCATCAATGTGAAACCATGTTTGCCAATGGTCGCATATATGATGCTGCACAGCATCTTCTCAAGATCATCAACACCATGAGTGAGGATCTGAAGCACAACCAGTTGATCATGAACTGGATCGAAGGTGAGTCTCTCTCCATCATTTCGTTAGTTTGTATATTTACTCCCTGGTGTTAGGTTTCAGGAACCAATGCCTATCACGGCTTCGGGTCATCGGAGACAACGCGTCAATCGCGGAGAAACACGTCGAGGCGTTCTCAGCCTACTCTGCTATATTGTCGCTCACCCCCTCCCCTCCTGATACCGTGTTAGTGGGATGGGCGAGGATGGGGCTGCGTTCTCATTCAGTCAATGAGGTATTGGGAGGCGCAGATAAGGTATGGTGTTGTTTAGTCGTTTAGAAGTGCCTGACAATTCTCATGCCATTCAGTTCATGCCTCCAACGTTCCGTCTGTATCGGGCAGTCTGTGATGTTCGTTCTTGAAGGAGGTGATCGTATTACAGAGGCGATAAAATGCTTCCGAAAGATGAAGAATGAGCTGTTAGAGGAGACTTGTATTCTCCATGATCGGTCGCAATGGGAATTCGGCAAGTAATTTCACTGGTGGCATAGAGAGCAATCTGAGAATCTCGCCAGATTTCCAACTACGATGTGTCAAGAGACTTGAGAAGCGCGCTGACATGGCTAACGACCATGGCGTGGCCATCGGACACTACTCGAGCGCACTCTCGCTCAACCCAATGAACATCAACGATATCATTTTGAAATGCTGCCAGGCGCGAGTAGGTTTGCTCGAGGTGGAACTCGTCAGTGTTACCAAGGTATGAATTGACTCATACATTGTACATAGCTGATGGTAGTGATGGTCTGTCAGGCCATCGAGCACGACCCGTCAAACTACAAGGGTTACAGGAAAAAATACTCTGTATTGTATAGCATGGGCCGCTACAGGGAGGCATTCGGTGCATTCCAGATGATGTTGTCAACGATGAAGAATTCGGTAGACCCACAAGTTTGCGGTGAGCCCGTTGGATCTAACCCGCATGAAATACAAATTTATGTCGTTTTGATACCAGACCTTCGAGGTCGATATCTCGACACGACTCCACTCATCCGAAAGGTCGTCGATGACACCATCCGTGACATACCCCGCGTGCTCATCGACACTGTTACTGGTCGTCTCTATGATAAAACACAGCAAGCCGCTGCATTTGAGGAACAACCGATCTTTGACAAACTTCGGTCTGCAATGACTACCGATGATCGTCTCGACTATGCGCGCATCAAGCAAGAGGTCGAGAAGTTTTATCAATATGTGATGTTCTCGCACAGGTGGCAGCCTCCCGAGCCGACATTCCAGATGGTCGAGGACATCTCGATCTATGGACTACCCGAATCCCACATAATTGAGAAGCTCATCAAATTCTGTAATGTCGTTCAATCTCGCCGTTTCCGATGGGCATGGAGCGATACGTGTTGTGTCAATCAGGCAGACAAGGGCGTCCAGCAAGAATCTGTCGTCGCCATGTTTCGGTGGTACTGTCACGCAGCACTCACGATCGTCCACCTCCTCGGTGTACTCTCGGAGTCGCAGCAAGAAGGTGATCTGTGGAAAAGCATCTGGAATACTCGTGGATGGACGTACCAGGAGTACGTTGCTTCGAGTGTCATTCAATTTTACACAGAGGATTGGAAGCCATACCTCGGTCTGGACATCCCTAATCACAAGGAATCCTCCATCATTCTTTCGGAGATGGAGCAGGCAACCGAGTTTGCCACGGAGAGGCTTGCCACGATTGAACCGGGGCTGGACCGCTTGCGGGAGAAGTTGTACCTCGCTTCGAAGCGTGAGACGACGCGGGAAGAAGATATCGCGTACTCATTATTTGGAATCTTTGACGTATCACTCCCGGTCATATATGGCGAGGGCAAGCGAGCAGTTCGTCGCCTCCTCGAACACATCCTGACGCAGTCGGATGATGTCACACTTCTCTCTTGGACTGGAAACTCAAGTAGCACTACCAAAAGCTACCTCCCCTCCGATCTCACTGTATACGACCAAATTCTGCCACCGCATGTTCCACAAGTCATGGAGGCCGCCGAGATGAATCGGATGTTCACGGACTTGCAATCATCCTTTCCTAATCCCTCTCCAATCGTAATGCTATATGAACGACTCCTTGATCTCCCATCGCTGTCCCTCGTTTCTGGTCGACTTCGACTCCCTGGACTCGTCTTCACCTTCGCGGGTCTCCCCCAGCTTGTGGCACGCACTTCCAACCCAGTCCTTAATGTTTATCGTGCTACGGCGCCGATCATCGGCGAGGTAACAATCGAGACTACAGAGGACTCGCTTGCAACACAGCGGCTCGTTCTTGTTCATCCGTGGATCAGTCCCCTGATCGACGAGGGTTTCTCGGGCAACGATCCTCTGTTTGATCTAGATGAGCGCGCGCTGCGAATGCTCGTTCGGCTTCGGCAGCCTTTTGGGGCACTGCTGCTTGCGTCGCAGAAGCGCGGGCAGTACAAACGCGTGGCGACGGACAGTTTCATCCAGGTTCAGATCCGGGCGGAGACGTCGTTGAGTGAGTTGATGGCGTGCATTGGTACGGTCGACGTGCAGTAATAGTCGAGCGTTGTTGGCTTTGGATTTTGGGATGACTTATTCGTTATATCTTTCATGGCCTATGTCCCGCCATTGGCGGTCAGACCTTCTGATCACGGGCTTACGCGCCGTTCCCACCGTCCCCTGTTCTGTCATTTTCCGGAGTCTTTATGGTCCATTCCTGTACGTCCATGGGC